>JAWQFJ010020134.1:0-30000 GCA_034096865.1 Theodoxus fluviatilis | reverse complement strand
GCTGGGGAATGGGCCAGTTCCGCCGGTGCGCGCCACAAACAGGTCCTGATCAAAGTTGAAATGGCCAGAACGATCGATGTGTTCCCTTGGGTGACGTTTCCTCCTCTCCTTGCCCTCAGCATCCATGGTGATTCCTGCCCCCATCTCTTTCCACACCCCCGCATGCCCTCGCTACACCTTTCATCCCCCCTCTGCCCCCCTACCTTTCCCCCCTACATTCTCTTGTCTTCTCTCTAAACCCTTCCCCTTCTCAATCGGTCCTCCTCCACCACCCACGTTCTCCTACTGCCGCCTTCCTCTCCCACCTTCCCCTTCCCAGTCAAATCTCTCGCAATTCATCCCACGGACGGTGCAGAGGGGTTCCAGGATTTTGCGGCAAAGCTTGAGCCATCCTGGGGATGGTGAGTGAACTCCGATGAAGGCTTTGGCAGTCAGGCTGTTAGGCTGTTGTCCCTGGTTTCCTGCAGTGACGCACCTGGTTTGCTCCTTCAGATCAGCTATCATGGCCTTAGTGCGTGGAGTCATGTCTAAAATGCGTTTCTTGCTTGGGGGGTCCATATAGACAGAGTTGACTTGTTTTTCAAAAGTTGTTACTGTTTTTTAAAAAGGACTGGCTACCTCTTTTTTTTACTTTTTTTCTAACCATTGGTTTGATGCGTGGGCCTAACTTCTGTATTTGAACGCCAAAGTATGTGCCCAGTTGATTTTGTCATGCAAGTATGATATCCCATTCCATTTTGCTCAAATATACTTGACCGTGTGATCCCAACTGCCGAAATACGCAACATCTTTTCATGGCCAGACAACATTCTGTTTAGGACGGGCAAACTTTCAAATCACAGACACTGTGTGAATAATCATGTGTGTGTGTGTGTGTGTGTGTGTGTGTGTGTGTGTGTGTGTGTGTGTGTGTGTGTGTGCGCGCGCGCGATACGTTCCATGGTAAGTCCACTCGAACGTGTGCCTTACGAAGCGGTGGCAATGTGTTAAAAGCACGTGTCGTGCTCGGGGGTATTGATGTGGGAGCTCACGCAGCTTTTGACGGTTACAACCACTTACTGTGAACAGTTTCTCTGGACTGCTTGTTTGGGCCTACTACTAAGTAAAACACACAAGCTTAATTTTCAACGACTTAGACCGATACATCGTGGTGAATGTTTTTTATCATTCAATCTGTCAAAATAGTATGAGGGAAAGAAACGAAAAGGAATAAAGACAGTATATACTTTCTTCTAAAAGCTGAACATGACTAAAATTAATCTAGTTCAGTTTTTCCCCCCGATGAACGTGAATGAACGGAAAGGATTCAACAAGGTTCACCAACAGCATCAACTGTGTTCTCCATTGAGCTGGAGCTTCATTTTGTCGTCCCCATGTCAGTTTTCCACTTCGTGAATTGCTTCATCCTTCCTTAGGCCCCCCTGACAGATGCAAGTACCTCCTAGACTGTCCTCGATTGATATAAAGCAGCCTCACTATCCGCCAGATCCTCCCTCCCATCCACCCTCCCCTCCCCTCAGGGCTGTCTTCCAAAGCCCACTCCGCCTCCGCGTCTGTTTCGTCTTACTGTAGAACTCCAAAGAGCAGAAGACGTGCTGGGAAATGACCTGTATAGTTCATTTTGTCTCGGAGTAAAATGTGCTTTTCAAACTAGTTTTCACTCCCCGAAAGAAGTTTTTCTAGAGCATCGTCATCCGCGCGATAACCGTGCTCTAAGATCATGACTGTATAGGTGATCTCGTTGCCAAGAAATCTTATATTGGCTTCTGTGCCAAAAAGAAGGGAGACGTTCTGTTTTAACAAAACTTGGAATGTTTACCCCAATGATTAAATCATAAAATAACGCTATTAAAGCATTTCGGCGTGGAACCCATCACATCCTAGGATAAGCAGGCCAGTGTGTCTCTGCCGTGATGGAAGGGTTAAAACCAGGGTCCATTCATCTCCCACCGCTGCGCTCTGGCTTGAAGCAGACGTTGCTATTCCCGAAAGCTAGAATTTTGTTGCAATGTACACCGCTCAATAGAACCCAGTGACTTGAAGCTCCGAGCTTGTTTCAAGTATGTCGCTCCTGCGCAAACGTACACACACACTTCTACGGGTTGAGAAAAGCGTCCTGAGCCCTCAAAAGTGGATGTGATTAGGGTTTGCAGTGACCTGGCTCATTACATCAACCTAGGAGTTAGTGTGTTTTTTTGTCGGTTGGTGGTTGCGTGCGTGCGAACGTTCGTGCGTGCATGCGCGCGTTATTCTTTGTGGGAAAATAACTCAAAGATTTCACATCGGATTCTGATTAAATTGGTGCAAGGCTAGGGTTTTACCGATGGATCAATCCATTACATGTTGGAGATTATCTGCTTTCTCGTTTTGAAATTACAACCAGAAATATATTTATCGCAGTGCCGTAGGACGCCGGGAGCCGCAAGTCGGCGTATGCGTTCAACACTCAGAGACCGTTAGCAGGCGCTAAAATGAACTAAACTTCGTAGCGTCAGGCATCGCCAGCAGAACACGCTACCTGAATTATACAGGCCATTGAAGAGTAACCGTCTATTCAACCGCTTTAAGGCGTTAAAAAATAACCTTCACAAGTTGAGCGGAACACAGTTTCAAATCAAACAGGCCCCTTGCAGACGTATCTCCATGAACCACTAGCAGTGCTAAATTGTGGCTTCCTTGGCGGAGGTTTGCGCTCTCAGAGTGCTCTCTAGTTTATATAGATGTATTGCCTGGGTAGTTGTGGGCCTCCGTGCGTACGTGCCTGTGTGTCTATGAATAAACGTGATGCAATCCAATTTGGCCGGTCGAGAAAGAAAAAAATCCCCGAAGCAACAGTTCGGCTCTGCCTTTGTCCAGTTCTTCCATTAGTTCGCATCGCCAATCAATACAAGTAAAAGAAAAACTTTATCTCGACATGTTCGCTTTTTTCAGAATAAGAAAAGGTCATTCTATGTACTGCCTCCCATGCCTTGTTCACGTACCCATTTTTGTGAGGGTGATGCATTTGGTCATTCAGTAGCTCAAGAGAGCAAGGGCCTGCAACTCCCTCCAGGGTTGGAACGTGGCTATGACGCCTATCTGCGTTGCTGGAACTTGTCATCGTGCGCAGTGAAAGCAGGTGCCTGAGTCTTCGTGGTGCACCCCCTCCACAATACTAATCCAAAAGTATTCCTTAAACGGCGCGAACGGAGGGGGGAGGTGCTTGAGAGGTGGGGGCATATATTTGAAAAGATGGAATATATGAGACTGACAGCTGTGCCAATTTCATTAATTTCCCTTGTTAAATAAAGATAATTTAATTCAGTTCTCTCTCTCTCATATCATCAACAATCACATCGTTTGGCCGCATGGTTGAATTCTCGCCCCAGCTAACTAACCGGAGACTGCCCGCGGCACATGAATACCTTCCGTAACCGAGATAATTAATTTGACCGGAGGTTAAACTGAGATTCGTCATGAATGCCAGCCCAGATTGTTTGAGCTAAGCAGGAGACTAGTCGGAATTAAAATAGATATGTTCAATTGTGTATACTCAATGACAAATCCTTTCAGTACGCGTATCACGTTTGCAGTATGCTGTTGCAATTTTATTGTGTCACTAATGTTACGAACGCTACATTAGTCCATAAAGAGAACAAAAACTGTTTACTCAATCAAATCCGTCGTTCTTTCTTTACCACTAACTAGCAGAGGTTGCTTGATCATACTTTTAATCTTTGCAAATGGGCAACATGGATGGGTGGACTTTTATGGTCTATCAAACAGTGTACGCTGTGTGAAGCCATTAATCACAGAATTACTCGAACTCGTTTGAGCAGGAGCAAGTCGAGTCACGATTTCCCTGCTTATCCGAGAAGTAAAACCGGTAACTGGACGTTGCACATCGGCGACCGGGGTCAAAAAGGTCAAAAACAATGATTATCATTATCATTATTATCATCCTTATTATCATGCACGAATCGCGCAGGCAAGCGCAGTGAGCTTATTCTTACCCACGATCCGCAGGAAGCAAATGGGGCAGACAATTACTGTATAAACTTTTATCCCAACACAGATTTTCCTGTCACAGATAAATCTATTCAGAATGTTGTGATACTATGGACTGACACAAGGATGTGACGTGGGTTCGTGAAAATTATACCGTTTCATTCAAAAACACATTTTGGAGTTCTTAATTATTTACCTTCCAAAATTACGTTGACAGCATGCTGAAACGAATATGTTTATTTCCTCTAACTATAGGTACACCGTTCTCCTTGTCACCAGGACCATCTGTGGACCCATGGGGCGCGTTTCTTAGGCAAGGAATCTCGAGAGAAACTCGAGGGCTAGGCGTTGCTTACAGCGTCTCGTTCACAATGAGGCACTCGCTGCGAAGGAGGGTGGCCGAGGTAGCTCCGGAGGTACCACGCTGCGTCCAGCTGCAGAAGCCCGAATGAACCGAAATGGCAGAGACCGTGCCTATTGGGTTGCCAGTAATGTGCTTCTCACTGTCCGATAATAGAAAAGTTTACGTACGTGGAAGTAGGCCCCCCTAATTGCTGTTTGAGTGTTAATTGTATATTTTGAAGAGTATGTGTATAGGTTATTTCTGAACAAAAACTGTCGAAATTAATTTTATCGTTTGCCTACACGAAGCACCGTACACGTCCACTCTCTGAACCATGTCTCTTGATTTGATCGAAGTGTATCGAGGCACACCTTTTTCGACAAAATTGTCAACAATTGAACCCGGGTTGCTTTCTTTTCGTTGAAAAGTTCCCTTACCACCCGATATGTCACCATGGTATGTTCTAATGAAAAACTGCTGTGATGGCTTTATCGTCAGTTATTACTTCTTCGCCAACTCTCGCACCAGGACGCAGCCATGTTCTCTCGGACTTCCGTCTTGCCAATTGATGATTGGCCGTGTCATCATATTCAGAGAAGAATCAACATCACTTTCCTTTGTTTCGTTTGTTAATACCGTTAACGGATTTCACACTCGCCATATGCGGACAAAACTCATTCTCAAATTTACTCTCAATGATATCGGCGCCCACCTCATCCTCCATGTTCAGCACAAAGGAGGTGACGTTCGCAGTCTCCACGCGCTGCGCAAAAACACCAAGAGCCTGCTGGCACATGGCAGGGACGTGAGAACCGAAGCTCTGTTCCTGCCCGAGCCGAAACACGAACAGGGATGGCTGGAACGGTGGCTCCATGGTGACGGCAGGTGGTGCGAAAATGAGATTAGATGTTGCTGTGTCCTATCCATGAATGGAAAACAGCGCTCACGCGATGAACTTTCGTATTCCATTGATGATTTAATGAGCTCGCTCCAAGGCACGACCGCAGCATGAGTAATCTTCCGACCCGGCGCCCCGAGGTCCGTGTTCAAAGGTAGAGAGACTGTCCCAGAGGCTTCTTGTCAGAGAGACACGCATCTTTTTTTGTTCCACTATGTAACCAGTTCTACCAAATTTCCAACATGCGTGAAATTCCTGCAGTATGGAACGTTCTTCTACGTTGGTTCAGATTCAACATTCTATCAAAGAAGGATCTTTGTCGGTCATCATCGCTGAAAAATGTGTTGACAGTTTTCATGTGGTATTTTTTTCTTCTTTTACTTCATCATCATCATCATCATCATCATCATCATCATCATCATCATCATCATCATCATCATCATCATCATCATCATCATCATCATCATCATCATCATCATCATCATCATCGTCATCATCATCATCATCGTCATCATCGTCATCATCGTCATCATCGTCGTCTTCGTCGTCGTCGTCGTCGTCGTCGTGGTCGTGGTCGTCGTCATCGTCATCATCATCATCATTGTCGTCATCATCATCATCATCATCATCATCATCATAATCATCATCATCATCATCATCATCATCATCATCATGATGCATCGTAACCACTGCCATCACCGCCGCCATCGCCAACATCACCGCCACAGCAACCACCACCAACAATCTATCACCATTATCATCATCATACCGTCATTATTACCTTCACCAATATTCCATCGTCATTAGTCGTCGTTGTCGTCGAAAACAACATTAACAGCATCCATGAAAGCGATAGTAACAACAACAACAACGACTTTGACAACGACGACGACGACCAACGGCGACAGCAACTGCGATGTAGGCGACGACGACAAAAGGCCCACAGCATATGGAATGTACGTAGGTGAGTCGAACCTTTGTAAGAACAGATGGAACTACGGTGAGGTGTTCAAAGAAGAACTGAAACAAGACGAGACTCAGTTACGCATTTACTACCTTATAAGTATATAAGTTCACGCCTTTTGAGGTAACACCCGGTACAATGACTCACACGCGAGCCTGCGCGCGCGCACACACACATACAGAGCCACACAAACACACGCACCCACACACACGCATGCACAAGCACGCGCGCGCACATACACACAAGCACACACACGAACACATGCACACACATGTATATACGTACACACATACGTACACACATGTGCACACACATATACACACACATATGAGATACTGTCATGTTTTCTCTTTAACCATGTGCGACTTAAACATAAATATCTGTCGCTCGTTTCAAACAAAGCCGGTGGGACATTTTGCGGAGAAAAAAGTCGTACCGCTTATGAAATGCACTTCTCCTTTTTTTAACGGAGCGAAAGTTGACGACAACACGCTTGCCAAAACTAGGGAAAGAGTCTGAGAAAAGGGGAAAAAGTGACAACAGATCCGAGAAATCACCCCGTAAAAGCGGAGCGGAGGACAGGAGAGGTTGATCCATACCCAGAGGAATCCTTTTGTACAGAGTGCACTTTGGTGGATGTATGGCTGAGCGTCAGAAAGATAAAAAGAAAGAAGAAAAAAATCCAGAAGAAAATCAGCCGGAAAAAAGGTCGTTACTGAAACCTTGTCAAACTAATCTTAATTGAAATGAAGAGCAAAAAGAATCTTCAAAAATAAATAACTATCCTTCAAACTTTGGCATTATTGCAAGGTCGTCCAAGGTCGGAAACTCGTCCTGCTCGCGAGTTCTGCAGATGCAAGCAAATGCTTTCCTCGATGCCATGAAAACTATTCGTAGTTGCTGCAGTGTGACGGTACATCCTTTCTGCACTAGTAAGAATGTAGAAGCCAGCCATGCCTCAAATAAATGTAGTTATTAGAGAACCAGCCATGCCTAGGAAATAGTTTGTTGTGGTGAGAAGGTGTGCAGCCTCTGAATGAGAATGATTTGACCTTGACAAAACTTTGACATTGACTACGTCATACAGTGTTTGAGAGCGTGATATTGAGTGCTGGACAACGTCATATTCAGTTCTGATGATTTTTTGGAGAGAGAGGAGCGAGATTGGTTTTGGGCAAGAGGTTGGAGCGTTGAACGTGAGTGAAAACAGAACGGATGGAATTGAAACGATTCCCGATCTCAGAATGATGTGATCTGCTTCTAGGACGGAATGTCTTAGCTTCCCTTATCAGACACAACTGTTGGTGGAGACTTTGAGTGTTGAATCGGCACAAACGTCATGCCCACACTGGAAGAAGACCATCTAAATCTGATAGACTCCAGTTCCGAGTCGCCCTGGCCTCCTTTAATGACCCAGGATGATGATGCCGTCCCAACCCTCCCTTCTCTCAAGACCCACACCTGGTGCCAGTCGTCACCTCACCCGTTGAACGACAATCGCCAGGGTCAACGGTCCTGACCCCATCTCTCAAGACGAACACCTTGTGTCAGTCGTCACCTCACCCCGTTGAACAACAACCGCCAGGGTCAACGGTCCTGACCCTTCAGCAGTTTCGAACTCTCTCTTCCCAGATAAGTTGAACGTTTTAATATAGGCTGGCTGGCTCAGTTAGGATTGAATGATTATTTAGCAACTGTTATCTATCTTTTAATCATTAGTAAAGTCAGTTAAATTGTGGATGTCTGTTCTCATTTTTCTCTGTTGTTTTAGTTCGTCCTTAACAGCAAGGATGATGGGTAAATGTTACAGGATGGTATCACGTTTTCCTATACAAATTATGAGCTAAAGTTATTCAGAGTATTGGTCTTGTAACATGCAGCAACAACAAAAATGTTACGTGTGGGAAAACACGCATTCTGGAAGGATGTGAAAAACATGTTAAACAATGCAGAGTTGAATGTAGATAAACTCAGGGTGAGTTCTCTGTGGATCCAGTTGGAATGGTGTATGTTTTGTTTGAGATTAGTTTATTTTCTGCGGTTGCTGTTGTGAATACGCAGCTACTGCCTTGTGCTAGGTGGGCTACCGTCATTCCTATACTGCCACAAACGGACACAATCTTTCGACTCCTCGGACCAGAAATTACATCTCAAAACTTCAATTCTACCGATACTGTCATTAAATGCAACATTTTATCCCTCCAGGTTTACTGGAGGTCCTACAGACTTTATCCCTCCAGGTTTACTGGAGGTCCTACAGACTTTATTAGTCTGTCTGTCTGTCTGTCTGTCTGTCTGTCCCGTCTCCACGGCCTATATCTCAAAAACTACTGGACGGATTTCCTTGAGATTTTGCACACTGTCTGGAAGTTAGGTCCCATTCAATATTATCAACTTTTCAGAATCGAGGTTTTAAAAGAAAGTGACTTTTTTACATTTTGGTGTTTCAATGAAAACAATTCAACAGACTCCATTTTGCAAAATCTGTGACGTCATCATTTGACGTCGTATAACGTGACGTCATTTGCGAGTAGAATTTTCAGGATAATGGATTTCGTACACTCAAAGCACCTCCCTCCATAGTCAATAGATGTGAGAGCCTAATCGAGTCAAACTCTTTTCCTACGTTCACAAAACAGCATTTGGCTTCTTTGTATTATGAACGTCTACCAGCAGACGCAAAAAAGCGATACTACGCTGTGTTGGCGTCAAATTCATTCCATTTGTGAAACCGGTAAAGTATATGTACCATCTAGATCGTTGCCTTCGCTGGTTAAAAGCTTGGAATGAGGGTGAAAAGGGCACGATTCTAACGCACTTTAGCCAGGCACTCTCCAGCCATGAAAATAGACGCCGACACGTGACCCAGATTCTCGCACTCAGCTGCGTGATTCGGGTGTAATACTGCCAATAAACATCGTTAAGCTTAAGATTACACCCGAATCACACGGACCGTTAAGGTGCATGGAGTACAGTACCGGTCAAAAGTCACAACGACCACCGACACCGACCATTTCAGCCTTCTTCAGGATGCGTTAGAATCGTGCCGTTGTCGTGGTGGAATCGCCTAGCAAACTAACTGAATGTCGACACAATCACTCGGCACTGTTGCACATTTGCAGTCAACGTAAGATCTCGTACGACGATTTGATTCAAGGCCTAGTGCTAATTGTTTTGATGGTCTGGTCTCAGTGTCACAAAAATATGATGATTTAATCAATCCCTGTCCCGGAAATGTTGGGGACAACGACCATTAATTTTCAGCGTAATGACATCGAGTCAAACAGAGTTATCTATCCTACTTCAGCAAAACGCTTCGATGTTGAACCTCTACCAGCAGACGCCAAAATGCGATACTACGAGAAGAATATTGACGTTGATGGGTTAGATCCGTATGAAATACCAAACAGTTCATGCTATCATCCATTTTTCTACAATTTACAGTGCAAAATACGAACCACTGGGGTTTATGACAAGGTCGTTATAAATGCTTCATATCCATACAAGTTTTCAATGGCACAGTTGGTAGTTTATTGGGCTCTTGGTCATGCATGACCAGGTTCGATTCTGTGCTGAAACTTTTTTTTCTTCTCTTTTTTCGAGGGGTTGTGGGTTCGAACCCGACCTGGTTTTTTGTGTTTGTGCGTGTGTGCGTTTTTTCCTCCTCTTTTCTCGAGAGGTTGCGGGTTCGAACCCGATCTTCTTTTTTTTCTCCAAAACCTGGAGGTTTAGCGCCAGCGGTTTTTATTTCCACCCATGAGGTCTATGTCGTCAGCGAATCTCAGGTTGGAGATTGGTCTGCCGCCGATGGAGTCGGAGGTGTGGTGGTCGTGGAGAGTCACCCGCATGATCTGCTCGAGGAAGAGGTTGAAGAGGACCAGAGAGAAGACACATCCCTGGCGGACGCCTACTGAAGTCCTGTCTGAAGAACTCTCCAATCTGTCCGTCGATGAGAACCGCGCTGCTGGAGTTCGAGTAGAGTTCTTGGATTTACCTACCTACCTACCTACCTACCTACCTACCTACCTACCTACCTACCTACCTACCTACCGCTCTCTCTCTATATATATATATATCTATCTATCTATCTATCTATCTAACTATCTAATCTATCTCACTATATACCTACCTATCTATCTATATATATATATATATATATATATATATATATATATATATATATGCCTGCCTGTCTGTTTGTCTGTATACGATCCATCTATCTAATCTCTCTCTCTCTCTCTCTCTCTCTCTCTCTCACGAAGTGAGAAAATCGGTATGTAAATAAATTGACATTATGTTACGTCTGTACACTTGTGACGGGCTGCTGGCCTATGCAAATAAAGTCTAAAATCTAAACTCTCTCTCTCTCTCTCTCTCTCTCTCTCTCTCTCTCTCTCCATGCTCCACGCCTGGGGAGGTCTACGACCTTTACCACAGGTCTTTGCCATTTGCATCTGGAAGGCGGCGTGGCAATTGCTGGCGACGTGAAGTGGTCTGCGAGGACGTGAGAGAGCCGAGGGTCATCTTGTCAAGATCTCTCCGAGAATCGTGCCAGGCACAGATCTGCTCTGTCTCTGACTGGAGCCTTGGGTGATGATGATAATGATCTTTATTCTTTTCTCAGAAGGAAATTTTGTTCTGGGAAAGTTCACCCCTGGTCGCCATTGTGCAGCGCTAGCGCCTAGTAACCAGTTTCACTCCTCGGTAGAAGAGGCAACTTGAGAGCACTCTGAGAGTGCAAACCTCCACCAAGTAAGCTACAAATTCTCTTCCATGGTGTGTATGATTCAGACAGGATGTTCTGCTAGCCAGGCCTGACGCTGCAAAGTTTAGTTCATTAGCGCCTGCTAGCGGTCTATGAGTGTGGCTCATACGCCGGCGTTATCAATGTGTTGACGTCATCACCTTTGCGATACGCGATAAAATATCTCATTATGGTTGTAATTCCCAAACTGCGTGACAGATAACTTCCAAAGTTTAATGGATCAAACCCTGATCTTGCATCACATTTCATCACAATCCGTTTTGAATTTCGTGGATTATATTACCTGCCAGAGTGCAGCTGAGTGCCTTTACCACTGGCCTGATGCCCCGATTTGTTGTGGGCGCCCAGATGGTGATGCTTCCCAGTGGGGGTACAGAGTCTTTGAAATGGTGGATATCATGGCTTGTATCGCCGTGAAATTTCCCCCTGTGCGTTGCTGAAAAAAATAATGGACCACCACGTCTCCCTACGCGATTTGCAAAGGCGAAGCACAAGAGAACTTGTTACTTCACGTGCCCTTATTTCTTGATATATATATTGAAATCCCCAAACATTACAATAGATATCTAACTTCCGACATTCGGGAGTTCATTTTTCATGACGTCATAGAACTTAAAGCAAACACAAAAGAAAAGAAAAGAAAAGAAAAGAAAATTTGGGTGTATATGTTACAGGGAATAAGAAAATTTAGGGAATAAGCTTAATCCCTGAAATTTTAAGGGAGTAGGCTTATTCCCTGTTTCAATTGGGGAGTAAGCTTATTCCCTTAAAAAATCAGGGATTTAGCTTATTCCCTGAAATGAGAGGTCATTTTTTAGGCTTATTCCCTGATTACTTTAAAGCACACAAACAGAAAACTAATACAAGATTTGTTGCTTTAAACATTGGTTTATTCATACATACACAAGGATCAAAATACAAGATGAAAATATTGCTGCTCACAAACAATGAAAACCCTTATAAGAAGTGGGCAACAAGTCAAAACAATTACATATTCTGCGGACTGGTTAATGTGAATACGAAAGTATACATTCAAATCATGCAAAGTACAGTTGATAGTTACATAGATGGGCACATGTGCATACTAGTGTCTGTGGCGTTTGAAGTGAGCTGTCTGTAGCTTTGCTGAAGTGAATGATGTTTCTTGCACTCTTTATTGGAGTAAAGTTTCTGATCGAGTGTTGAAGTAACTTGAGTCAGTTTGTCCGTCTGGTTATCTGTCCGCGTGTTAAACCCTTGCGGTTTTCCGCTCACAAGGCCGCATCTTCACTCGAGCTAACGTACCCCACACGCACGCAGGCACAGTAAACGTCGCGCATTTACAGATTGTATATATATTTGAACATCAAAATTACCTACAGTGACTTGACTTCATACAAGATTTGTTGTTGTTGTTGTTGTTGTTGTTGCTTTATCCGCGACTTGATGCAAACAATTGAAGTCCAAAGCTCTGTTTTTTATTTCTTCAATCTACCACAGCGCGTTCAATGAGCTCCGTCGAGATCGAGTCAAACAGAGTTATCTTTTCCTATTTGGAGCATAACAAACGCGCGTCGCTTACAAAATCTTTTTCAGTAGCTTTACAACCGACCCCGGCACTTAGGTATATCCAAAATCTGTGAAAGACACGACTGTTTTTGGAGCAGACGCCTGGTAGTTGAGATGCAGCAAGACTACTTTGCCTTCCAGAACCTCGTACTAGAATCGAAGAAATAATATGACTTACCAAATTGATAACAAGCAAATCAGTTGAACTGGTGTCTTTGCAGACCTTGCAGTCTTTGCAGGTGTGCCCAACATCATAAATTCATATTCTTGTATATATCTTCTGAATATTAACATCTTTGTTTTGTTTAGTTTTTTATGTCGATCATCATAATGACTAATTGCATATTAGGCCTATCAATTAACTACATTTGAGAAGATCATGGAAATGAGCAGTCGAGCAAAAGATCACAACGACATATGCGGGTATCAAAACCTTATTTCACCCACAAATCAGGTGTTCTTTCGTAATGCAAAGCTTATAGTATACAGACAAAGTGATTATTCATAATTCGTCACTTATTCACCTTACGACTTATTGCACAAAATGTTTCTACAGTACCAGTTCCACCAGAACACTAAAACAATGGTCGAGTGGAAATGGCAAATCTAAACAATCCAATTTCTTGACGCACTCGAATAGAGTAATTTCACTTTTTGTAAATGATTCAGCTGGCCCTGGTCATTCAGAGGGAAGTTTCCACTCGACTTAAAATTCATTTGACCAGCACGAAGCCTTCCTGGATCTGTGTGGAACTCGAGTTAGCTTCGACTCGTTCACCATTGTAGAAACAACAAACTGTCTGCTCCAAAAACAGTCGTGTCTTTTGCAGATTTTGTAAGCGACGCGCGTTTGTTATGCTCCAAATAGGAAAAGATAACTCTGTTTGACTCGATCTCGACGGAGCTCATATGTTATCTTCAATTTTTGTTGGAGCACGCCAAGAGGGCATGGCATCTTGAGTTGCAAGCTGATGTTGCTGCTGCTTCCTTCACTTCATCTAAAATTCTGTGGTACTCATCTCTGGTCATACGTAATCTATTTGCTTTCTCCTTATGTTTTAGCACTTCCTCAAGAAATACTTGTTCTTTCGCGTCCATGTTGCTTGATATGAATCACCGACTAGACTGACTTTTTCAATTAAACTGAATCTGCCCGAGGAAAAATCAAAACACAAACTCCGACAACACTTCACGAAATCATTCTGTATTTATAAAGAGCGTGAGTAAAAGTCAAGAAAGAACTCATTTCCAAGCAAAAAAAGTTTTAAAGAGTGATCAAAGCTCACTGACATCGAATTTATTTATTGTAAAATGTACACGTCTTTCTGTTTGTGTGTTTCAAACAAATCAGGGAATAAGCCAAAAAAATGACCTCCCATTTCAGGGAAAAAGTTAAATCCCTGATCTTTTTAGGGAATAAGCTTACTCCCCAGTTGAAACAGTGAATAAGCCTATTCCCTTAAAATTTCAGGGATTAAGCTTATTCCCTAAATGTTCTTATTCCCTGTAACATATATACCTCAACAGTTCTGAGGGAGTAAAATGATTTAGTGATGAATCTTTTTAATTCCTGCCGTCGTCCTCGAGAATTCCCCAGTCCAACTTTACACCCTGATTATTATGTGTTTGTTTCACCGTTCTCGCGTTAGTTGTAGACGAAGCTGTCGACAAATCGTGTTTTGATGTTTACAAGGCAGTGATCAAAAGTGTCCAACGCTGACTGACTGACAGGCCAGCTGCCTGCCTAATTGACAGACTAATTGGATGGCTAGATATTGACTGACTGAATGACTAGTGAGTGACTGAGTGAGTGATTGAGTGAGTGAGTTGAGTTGAATTGAAATGAGGTGAGGTGAGGTGAGCGTGTGAGTGAGTGGCCAGCTAGTTGGTTAACTGACTGACTGACTGACTGACTGACTGACTGACTGACTGATTGGCAGTATGGCTGGCTGGCCGGATCCTTGGTGACAGGCAGCATTTCAGGTAGAGAAGATTGCAAATTTATTTATGGACCAACAGGCTTGCTGAAATGCTCATCAACTAACAACCTGACTGACGTGCTGAGTGACTCAGTGACCAGCTGACTAAATTGGCGGCTGTCTGGATGGGCTGACCGCCTGGCTTACCATAAATCCTGTATACGTATTCTCTATGTTACGCATCCCTGACAAAACTTATGTACAAATCATCTCTTGCTTGGATTGTCAACGAACATATGCTTGCGTCGCGGGCCTCTCCGAGAGGTGTACGCGAGTCCATACCCTCTCCCCCCCCCCCCCCTCCCCCTCCTGCTCCTGCTCCTCCTCCTCCTCCTGCTCCTGCTCCTCCTCCTCCTCCTCCTCCTTATCCTCCTCCTCCTCCTCCTCCTCCTCCTCCTCCTCCTCCTCCTCCTCCTCCTCCTCCTCCTCCTTATCCTCCTCCTCCTCCTCCTCCTCCTCCTTCTCCTCCTCCTCCTCCTCCTCCTCCTCCTCCTCCTCCTCCTCCTCCTCCTCCTCCTCCTCCTCCTCCTCCTCCTTATCCTCCTCCTCCTCCTCCTCCTCCTCCTCCTCCTCCTCCTCCTCATTCGTGTTCCTCTCTAGACCCATCATTAGTCTCGATCTAGTCCCTGTAGTGGCGAGGTCTGAGAGGTTCTTGTCTGCTGGTCATTCTGGACGTTCCGCAAGGCTGTTTGTGTCGGAGGGTGCTTCGAGAAACCTGCAGTGTGGCATCTACGCAGTCTGGGGCGAACATGGCATCAGCCAGACAGGTCACTGTGGCACAGTTCAGAATATATTTCTTCTTCTGTCTCTGTGGATGGGCAGCTTCCTAAATCAGGTTGCCTCCGTGTAAGTAAGCGTTGTTGCTCATTGTAGGGGATCTTCGTTTCCTCGTATTGCGTAACTCGCTGTGAAGCGTAGTGAAGTGACGCCTTTCCCTGGCCAGTGTCAAGCAGAGCATTATAGAGTGGCTGCTGGTGGTTTGTGTGTGTGTGTGTGAGCGTGTGCGCGCGCGCGCGCGTATGTGTGTGTGTGTGTGTTGAGTTTTTTTTCTTTCTTTTACTCCCTCTGTGGGTTGGGGGAAGAGAAGCCAAAGAGAGCAGGCCAAGCGTGAGAGGTGGGGAGGGCATTTTCAGCGGGTCCTAAAGCGGTCAGATCCACCAGGGTTTGCTGACATCACAGAGGCATTGATATCAAATTGAAGAAACGTGGAGGCGAACCATTGAGAGGGACCACATTGATAGAGACTTCATTGAGAGAGATTTCGTTGAGAGGGATTTCATTGAGAAAGACTTCATTGAGAGATATTTCATTAAGAAAGACTTTACTGAGAGATACTTCATTGAAAGAGACTTAACTAAAAGAGACTTTACTGAAAGAGACTTAACTGAAAGAGACTTAACTGAGAGAGACCGCATTGAGAGAGACCTCACTGAGAGGGACCTCACTGAGGACCTTACTGAGAGGAACCTCATTGACAGACCTCATTGAGAGGGACCTCATTGAGAGAGACCTCATTGAGAGGGACCTCATTGAGAGAGACCTCATTGAGAGGGACCTCAGTGAGGACCTCATTGAGAGGGGCCTCACTGAGTGGGACCTCAGTGAGGACCTCATTGAGAGGGGCCTCACTGAGTGGGACCTCAGGAGCAGAGGACTGACCCTGGAGACCGAGCCCAGAGCAGCAGCAGACAGAAGTTCCTTGCCACCGCCCTGTGCAGCAAACGGCGCAGAGAGGACTGCGTGTGAGTGAGTGGGTTTGTAGTGACAACAGACCCACCGCGTCTCCCTGTGTGTAGGGGGTGACAACAGACCCACCGTGACTCCCTGTGTGTAGGGGGTGACAACAGACCCACCGTGACTCCCTGTGTGTAGGGGGTGACAACAGACCCACCGTGACTCCCTGTGTGTAGGGGGTGACAACAGACCCACCGTGACTCCCTGTGTGTAGGGGGTGACAATAGACCCACCACGTCTCCCTGTGTGTAGGGGGTGACAATAGACCCACCGCGTCTCCCTGTGTGTAGGGGGTGACAACAGACCCACCGCGTCTCCCTGTGTGTAGGGGGTGACAATAGACCCACCACGTCTCCCTGTGTGTAGGGGGTGACAACAGACCCACCGCGTCTCCCTGTGTGTAGGGGGTGACAACAGACCCACCACGTCTCCCTGTGTGTAGGGGGTGACAACAGACCCACCGCGTCTCCCTGTGTGTAGGGGGTGACAACAGACCCACCACGTCTCCCTGTGTGTAGGGGGTGACAATAGACCCACCGCGTCTCCCTGTGTGTAGGGGGTGACAATAGACCCACCACGTCTCCCTGTGTGTAGGGGGTGACAATAGACCCACCGTGTCTCCCTGTGTGTAGGGGGTGACAATAGAGCCACCGCGTCTCCCTGTGTGTAGGGGGTGACAACAGACCCACCGCGTCTCCCTGTGTGTAGGGGGTGACAACAGACCCACCGCGTCTCCCTGTGTGTAGGGGGTGACAACAGACCCACCGCGTCTCCCTGTGTGTAGGGGGTGACAATAGACCCACCGTGTCTCCCTGTGTGTAGGGGGTGACAACAGACCCACCACGTCTCCCTGTGTGTAGGGGGTGACAATAGACCCACCGCGTCTCCCTGTGTGTAGGGGGTGACAACAGACCCACCACGACTCCCTGTGTGTAGGGGGTGACAATAGACCCACCGCGTCTCCCTGTGTGTAGGGGGTGACAACAGACCCACCACGTCTCCCTGTGTGTAGGGGGTGACAACAGACCCACCGCGTCTCCCTGTGTGTAGGGGGTGACAATAGACCCACCACGTCTCCCTGTGTGTAGGGCGTGACAACAGACCCACCACGTCTCCCTGTGTGTAGGGGGTGACAATAGACCCACCGCGTCTCCCTGTGTGTAGGGGGTGACAACAGACCCACCACGTCTCCCTGTGTGTAGGGGGTGAAAGTAGACCCACCACGTCTCCCTGTGTGTAGGGGGTGACAATAGACCCACCACGTCTCCCTGTGTGTAGGGGGTGACAACAGACCCACCACGTCTCCCTGTGTGTAGGGGGTGACAACAGACCCACCGCGTCTCCCTGTGAGTAGGGGGTGACAATAGACTCACCGCGTCTCCCTGTGTGTAGGGGGTGACAACAGACCCACCGCGTCTCCCTGTGTGTAGGGGGTGACAACAGACTCACCGCGTCTCCCTATGTGTAGGGGGTGACAACAGACCCACCGCGTCTCCCTGTGTGTAGGGGGTGACGACACCACGTCTCCCTGTGTGTAGGGGGTGACAATAGACCCACCGCGTCTCCCTGTGTGTAGGGGGTGACAACAGACCCACCGCGTCTCCCTGTGTGTAGGGGGTGACAACAGACCCACCACGTCTCCCTGTGTGTAGGGGGTGACAATAGACCCACCGCGTCTCCCTGTGTGTAGGGGGTGACAACAGACCCACCGCGTCTCCCTGTGTGTAGGGGGTGAGAGTAGACCCACCACGTCTCCCTGTGTGTAGGGGGTGACAACAGACCCACCACGTCTCCCTGTGTGTAGGGGGTGACAATAGACCCACCACGTCTCCCTGTGTGTAGGGGGTGACAACAGACCCACCACGTCTCTCTGTGTGTAGGGGGTGACAACAGACCCACCGCGTCTCCCTGTGTGTAGGGGGTGACAATAGACCCACCGCGTCTCCCTGTGTGTAGGGGGTGACAACAGCCCCACCACGTCTCCCTGTGTGTAGGGGGTGACAACAGACCCACCGTGTCTCCCTGTGTGTAGGGGGTGACAACAGACCCACCGCGTCTCCCTGTGTGTAGGGGGTGACAGTAGACCCACCGCGTCTCCCTGTGTGTAGGGGGTGACAACAGACCCACCGCGTCTCCCTGTGTGTAGGGGGTGACAACAGACCCACCGCGTCTCCCTGTGTGTAGGGGGTGACAACAGACCCACCGCGTCTCCCTGTGTGTAGGGGGTGACAATAGACCCACCGTGTCTCCCTGTGTGTAGGGGGTGACAATAGACCCACCGCGTCTCCCTGTGTGTAGGGGGTGACAATAGGCCCACCGCGTCTCCCTGTGTGTAGGGGGTGACAACAGACCCACCGCGTCTCCCTGTGTGTAGGGGGTGAGAGTAGACCCACCACGTCTCCCTGTGTGTAGGGGGTGACAACAGACCCACCACGTCTCCCTGTGTGTAGGGGGTGACAATAGACCCACCACGTCTCCCTGTGTGTAGGGGGTGACAACAGACCCACCACGTCTCTCTGTGTGTAGGGGGTGACAACAGACCCACCGCGTCTCCCTGTGTGTAGGGGGTGACAATAGACCCACCGTGTCTCCCTGTGTGTAGGGGGTGACAACAGGCCCACCGTGACTCCCTGTGTGTAGGGGGTGACAACAGGCCCACCGTGACTCCCTGTGTGTAGGGGGTGACAACAGGCCCACCGTGACTCCCTGTGTGTAGGGGGTGACAACAGGCCCACCGTGACTCCCTGTGTGTAGGGGGTGACAGTAGACCCACCGCGTCTCCCTGTGTGTAGGGGGTGACAACAGACCCACCGCGTCTCCCTGTGTGTAGGGGGTGACAACAGACCCACCGCGTCTCCCTGTGTGTAGGGGGTGACAACAGACCCACCGCGTCTCCCTGTGTGTAGGGGGTGACAATAGACCCACCGCGTCTCCCTGTGTGTAGGGGGTGACAATAGACCCACCGCGTCTCCCTGTGTGTAGGGGGTGACAATAGACCCACCGCGTCTCCCTGTGTGTAGGGGGTGACAACAGACCCACCGCGTCTCCCTGTGTGTAGGGGGTGACAACAGACCCACCGCGTCTCCCTGTGTGTAGGGGGTGACAACAGACCCACCGCGTCTCCCTGTGTGTAGGGGGTGACAATAGACCCACCGCGTCTCCCTGTGTGTAGGGGGTGACAATAGACCCACCACGTCTCCCTGTGTGTAGGGGGTGACAGTAGACCCACCGCGTCTCCCTGTGTGTAGGGGACGACAGTAGACCCACCGCGTCTCCCTGTGTGTAGGGGGTAATATTAGACAGGCCGCGTCTCCCTGTGTGTAGGGGGTAATATTAGACAGGCCGCGTCTCCCTGTGTGTAGGGGGTGACATTAGACCCACCGCGTCTCCCTGTGTGTAGGGGGTGACAATAGACCCACCGCGTCTCCCTGTGTGTAGGGGGTGACAATAGACCCACCGCGTCTCCCTGTGTGTAGGGGGTGACAATAGACCCACCGCGTCTCCCTGTGTGTAGGGGGTGACAATAGACCCACCACGTCTCCCTGTGTGTAGGGGGTGACAATAGACCCACCGCGTCTCCCTGCTTGTTTCATGAGGGAAATGACTAAGGAAGTCGCACATTGTTCACGCTCCTACAGGCTGCTGTGCTTTTCGTGATCAATGACCTTACATAGCCCACAAGGCCGTGCAACTCTATTTAATAATTTGTTTAACGTTTGGGGAGAAACTGTTTTTAATGCCGGGCTGTGTTGTTGTAGAGTGTTGATCGTGAAGTAACTGGTTGTCTTGGAAATAAAGACGTTTGCGTTTTAAATGCTGGTGTGGCATTCCATCACGATGCCGGTAGCGTGGAGAAGTTTTACCCAGTTTTGAGATGCGCATCTCTCGCAGACTTTGAATGGGAAGACCGATTTGACCACAGTCGAAGAAGTGTCTGGCTGTGCTCAAGATTTCATGGTTATTGATGAAGCGTCTGGTCTTTGATATACACAGTGTCTATCTTTCTTATGTCATAGACTAGTAAAACATTTCCAACTTAAATATCCACTCTAAGGAATGATTTCGTGGGAAATTGTTTCTAACAATGAAACAAACCGTGCAACGGTGAGCACACGCGCGCGTGTGTATTAGAGAGAGAGAGAGACAGAGAGTGAGAGAGAGAGAGAGAGAGAGAGAGAGAGAGAGAGAGAGAGAGAGAGAGGTTTAGTTTAAACAATTAGATATTAGTAAAGGGTCCGGATGGGTGAAAATCCTGTATCCCAACTTCATGTTGTAGTTTACCGAGTGGTTAGGTGTTGATGATGACTGTGGTAGTATCTGACCTTTCCTTTCATTGGCCTCTCGCGACTGCACGTGTAGTGTGATGTGATCTCTCGCTTTCCTCTCATCATTTCCCATTTATCCCCTTACAGCCACACCCCACTCCACTATTACTCTTCCATTATTATGTCATGACTAGTGACACATGGATGTTAATGTCTTTTTTGTATTAAATTTTGGCTCGAAGAAATTTGAACAAGAATACGGAAATGAAAATGTAGCTTCTGAAGATTTTCCCGTTATATTGAATTCAGGTAACCCGAATTTTTGCCACGAAAGAATCGCTTTCTTAGAGTGAAATAACGCGAAATTTCTTTCCAGTATTTCATCACCTGACATTTCAATGAGTAGAACGCTCTTAACGAACAAAAAAACCGACTGAACAGCATAACCTCCTTGGGGGAGGTCAACACGTGAATCTCTTTCCAATTCTTCATCACCTGACATTGCAGTAAGTGGAGCAACCCGCAGAACTGCCGATGGTGGGAAAGGCATCCTGCAGTGGCCATATTTGTTTGTGTATGTCGAAGTGCCAGGCTCTGGACTTGCTGTGGTTGCACACAGAGGAGGGGGATGGCTTGGATGCTACGCTTATCTTGTCCGAGAGAGAGTAAGCACTGACACTGGGAGATGGAGGGCGTTGGACGGAGGAACGGACAGATGATGGAACAACGGACTGACGACAAACAACAAACAGACACACAGGGGGTGGTGATGGTGTCCCAGTTAGACATACAGATAGACGATAAGCAGGCAGGCAAACATGGGGTGGAGATTGATGAAAATCTGGACAGAACGAAAGGGAGATAAGCACAGAAGCGTGAACAATCTGGCGAACACATTGTAAATGTTTTCAAATCACAAAAATTCATTCACTATGAAAGGTTTTGATTGTTACATTTTATCTGAATTCATTTTCTGCATTTGTTTTCAGCCACAGACCAAAGCTGATTCTGCTGATGCTGGTATAATTTTAATCCATTTCTGAATTTTAACCACCAAAAACATTCTCACACGAGGAAGGAGAAAACATGTGAAAGTTAGTGGAAAACACAGTAAACCCTGTTCGACACGATGTCCATTCAAACTTTTCTATCAAACAGAAAATCTGCTTTCATGTTAATCTATGCAGCATGTATGAGAACAAATTCCCTACACACACACACACACACACACACACACACACACACACACACACACACACACACACAAACATGCACACACACACACATACACACACACACAAACATACACACACACATGCACATACACACACAAACACGCTCACACGCTCACACGCACGCACACACACACACACACACACACACACACACAAACACGCACGCACGCACATACACACATACACACTCACACAAACACATGCACGCACGCACGCACACACACACACACACACACACACACACACACACACACACACACACACACACACACACACACACACACACACACACACACAAACACACACACACACAAACACACACACACACACTCACGCTTTTCAACACTTGATGTCTGCAGTCGGGTAGGTTCTGATTAAGACAAGACAAGAAGGCTGCAACCCAGCTAGGCTTGACCTCCCTCCTCTCCTCCTCCAGCAGCTGCAGTGTTTGCACAGATGGCCCCGAGCATCCACTCCAGGTACACGTTCGCTCCTGGTGTTGAAAGGGCAGAGGTTAAAGGTCACGTGCTTTGTTGCCCTTCCTTCTCCATTGGGAGCAATGCTTGGCTTGTCCAAATACTCGCATGCCTTCTCTGCCAGGCCGTGCAAGAGCTCAACAGTTGGTCTTTCACTTTTGGTTTGCTTCCCCACGAATGTTGCTTCCAAACCGTTTGTTGGCTTGTCCTCATTCGGTTTTGGATACTTTGTGACGTGAGACGGCGAACTAAGTAGGCAGCGTAAAAATATTTGCTCAAGAGCATCGTATTTGATGGCAGGGAGAATTGTGATGAGAGTAATTATATCGTGTAACTGTGCACGCATGCACACATGCCATTGGAGGTGCTGTTCCACTTAACAGGCACACACGTACTCATGTAAATGCGCGCATGCAAAAACGTATGCAATGACACACACTCGCGTGCACACACACACACACACACACACACACACACACACACACACTTCTTTACAAAAGTAATTTTCGCCCATTTAGGCGTATGTTTGGACACTAAAAACACTTAGTCTTACGCATACATCCAGGTACATGAACAGATGTCAAATTATCGCTCTCTTTGGATACACAATAGCATAAAACCGCAGACAGTCTGATAGGCACAGAGACATTTTTTGCAAGAAACTATGTTCCTTCATCCGATTTATCCAGGATGGGCGCAGGCTCAAGTGTAAACAGACACACAAATTGACAGGCACATGCTGCAGATGGAAGCTGTGATTGGCGACGGAGAACTTCAACAAACGTCTCTCCTGAAGACCTCTCTCAGCAGATTTTACTCCCTTGATGAAGACGGCTTGCCCCAAGTCCCTCCACCAGTCGCCATCTTTATTTACGTCTGCATCTGGATGGCAGCCGTGTTTGTTTACAGGCATCAAAGACAGGGGGAGATACAACTGCCGTCCCTATCTCTCGTTAGTTTTCCTTTTGATGACATCGCATTCGTCTGTATTGCGCCGCTTGTTCTTCCACTGGCACTCCGCTGTGCTGTACGGCTTTCCAAGATTCCTGCAGCGAACGTCTTTTTATTTTATTTTTCCCCCATAGACAGATAACGACTGTTTTGCCGACAGCCGAAGTTTTTGTCACCGTAGCATGCTTTGTTGGAGGTGTGAAGGAGTTTGTGGTAATTTGGAGAACCTGCTGCGTTCTGACGGAGGAAGCAATGTTTTATCACCAGCAGAAATTGCTTTGTTTGGAGCCCCTCGCGTCCGCTTCTTTTGCACTAACTGGGAAAGTGTTTTTCTGCAAGATTATAACTTGGTTGCCATTTTTGGTGGCAGCGGCCATTTTTTGTGAGAGCAGCCTTTGTTTTAACAATATAAATGTCCTTTTTGACTCACATGCGAAGCAAAAGTGAGTCTATGTACTGAGCCGTGTCGTCCGTCCGTCCGTCCGGGCGTCCGTCCGTCCGTCCGTCCGGGTGTAAAAAAACTTAAACGTTGGATTTTTCTCGGAGACTATTAAGTCTATCAACACCAACTGTGGCATGATGGTGTATGATGACAAGGCCTCAAAAAACATACATAGTGACTTGACCTTGCTTCAAGGTCAAGGTCACAGGAGCCATAAATGTGGTCTCAAAAACAGTCATTTTTCACATTTTCCCAATTTTCTCCCACGTTATTGAGAATGGCAACCTTAGCTACAAGTGGTATATAGGTCAAAGCAAGCCCTATTTTTTGATACCAGTTTGGTTGACCTTGCTTCAAGGTCAAGGTCACAGGAGCTCTTCAAAGTTGGATTGTATACATATTTTGAAGTGACCTTGACCCTGAACTATGGAAGATAACTGTTTCAAACTTAATAATTATGTGGGGCACATGTTATACTTTTATCATAAGACACATTTGTTCACATATCATCAAGGTCAAGGTCACTTTGACCCTTATGAAATGTGACCAAAATGGGGTAGTGAACCACTAAAAGTGACTATATCTCATGGTAGAAAGTGCCAATAAGCACCATTGTGCTTCCTATGTTTTGAATTAACAGCTTTGTGTTGCATGACCTTGGATGTATTTGTCACATGTATTTTGGTAGGAAAAATGTGTAAAGCATTTCTTTGTGTATGATGTCATTGGTAGGTTTAGTTGTTTGACCTTGACCTTGAAGGTCACCTGAAGGTCAAGGTCATATACATTTCAAGTTCAAGCATGTGAGTCGTATGGGCTTTGCCCTTCTTGTTTTCCTTTAAGATTGAACACTGTTTTTCCATCATGGGTTTTGATATCGTCACTTGCCTTTTCTCGTAGCTGCAAAGGGCAACTTGTAGCTCATTGTTACTACCTACTGATCATCCTCGCCAAAATAACACCCGTCAGCAGCTTTTTCCTTCATCATTTTTCATATCAAAACAGTTTTTCTGTGCAGGGATTCAATCTCAGAAGACAATGTAATCGCGTCAGTTAAGTGATATGTGATAAAATCGAATATGTTTCGAGGGGGAGGGGGGGGGACTATTTAATCGTTTGGTTTAATTGCAAGTAGGGATTTAGATTGTTTCAGTAAAGAGTCGTGACGTCAAAAGTTTGACATCAAAGATTGTACGCACGTGGTCCTTCAGATTTAATCTCATTCCTTGAAATGATCATTGGTAACTCTTTTAATAAATGTTCTACTGTATGTCATAATGTTGTGCTAAACTTTGTGGATGATAAAGCTTGTAAGACCTAAGAAAAACAAGGATGTTTCAATCGATTGTCTGATCCGGAATGGACTGCAGATCAAGGCTCATTTCTTGGACAGCTGTTGATTTTCACGGAAGAACCTCTATAAGGAATCGTCATGAGTGCGAGCGAAGACTTGTTAATGAGCAGGAAGAGCTGTCTCTGGCCAACTCACCACGTTGAGAATAGGAAATGCATGGAACTCACGCAAGAATGTGATGTGTATCGAGGTATACCATGGTAGGAAAAGATCTTACCTCAAAGAGGAAATGAACACACGGAGACCCAAAGAATAAAATGTTACAAACGTATTAAAACACACACGCACACACACACACACACACACACACACACACACACACACACACACACACACACACACACTTCAGCTTACCCAAGACTTTGTCTCATTTACCAGCTCTACTTCGATGAGAGTCAGCCTAAATATTTTCCCTCTGAGCATGAATGGACATGACGCAAACAACAACCTCAATTGCTGACGTTTTTCCAGTAATCTTCGCAACCCAGAGGCAAGTTTCCTCGGACTTCGGATATGCAATCCGAAGCAATCCAAAGCAATCCAAAGCAATCACAGGAATCCAAAGCAATCTAAAGCAATCCAAAGCAATCCAAAGCAATCCAAAAGGCATTTCCTGTCCTTTTTGAAGTGATTGATGCAATCACACACAACGTCCAGTCAGTCACTTCTGGTAATACATCTGTTTCCAAAACCAGACTCTGTCTGCTTTTTGGTCCGAATTTTGATACTGACTCCTCTGTGAACACAGCGACTACTTTGAAGTAATACCGTAAACACACTTTGGAATGCTTGGGATTGCTTTGGATTGCCCTGGATTGGTTTTGATCGCTTTGGATCGCTTTGGATTGCACATCCAATGTCTGGGAGACCCGCACGTGAACAAGTACCACTCGATGATGTCCTGCAGCTTTTTCGAATCGAAATCCTTGGATGCAATTCGACAAATGGACTCTTCAACCAAGGTCATAACGACTGGTTCTCTCTTATTTCGCCTCTTGACATGGCCATACAGCATCTTGCCTTGTATTTCGTCTCTGCAGTGCAGGATTAAATATGTTTATCTATCAAGTGTAGTGTTTTATTGTTGCAGCGATTTTGTTTCTCCCAGAGGGCTTTGATAGGATTTTCTCTATACAATTTTTGCGTGCTTCGTTGTCTTTGATAGATTAGTGTCGTGTTCGGAAATTGTTGCAGCTACGTAAAAGCTACTTTCTATCTTGGTGGTACACTTTGCCTCTGTCTAGTCTAGTGCCTCAATACGTCATTGAGGTACTAGACTTAATGAGACACGTACTTTTTAATATGAATTATTTCTATTGTATATTACAAGCAGAACCTTTTGGAATTATTTTTTCATTGAAAATATCCATATGATACATGAAAAGACAAGGTATTTTTCATACATTTTAATGCGTCTTTAGAAGTATGAAAGGGGCGTATCGATTGGATTCAATCCTCTACCTGAGTAAATAAAGAGGATCACAATGCACGCAAGGCAAGGCTTATGAGAGTCCAAATGAGACACCGCAGGAGACGTCCACACCAGTCTAACGAATAGGCATTTCCAGGGCTAGACGATGAAAGAAGCCTCCCATCACATGCTGGTTCGGATCAAGACTCGGACGGGCGCTCATTTCCGAGCTGGTGACGCCCCAGGATGCTCGGTTGTCAGATGCCGCATGCGAACACCTGGAATGTGTCTTCCCCCCTTCCGCTGCATTCTCTCAAGCACTCCACGGTCACTACCGGGTCAGAGGTCGGGCAGTTTCCGTTGGCGCGCTTGTTCAGGAATATGGCTTTGTTTTGTTGAGGATGTGAAATGGCAAGTAGTTTCTGCTGGTGTGGTTGACAGTTTCAGTAATGTTATAGATGCGTTGCTGCTGCTGTCTCAGTCTGTGTCTTCTAGTGAGCGTGAATGGGTGTCGCCTGTGCGAGTAATTCAGCACGTTTGACTGGAGGGATGTAGAGGTATGTGCTTTCTCTCTCTCGCTCTCTCTCTCTCTCTCTCTCTCTCTCTCTCTCTCTCTCTCTCTCTCTCTCTCCTCTCTCTCTCTCTCTCTCTCTCTCTCTCTCTCTCTCTCTCCTCTGTGTGTGTGTGTGTGTGTGTGTTTGTGTGTGTGTGTGTGTGTGTGTGTGTGCATGTGTGTGTGTGTGCGTGCTCGTGCGTGTGCGTGTGTGTTTGCATTTAAGTACACATATAGAGATAAATATGTGGGTGCTCTTTCCTTCTATTCACCCCCGAATCTCTGTTTGACAGATTGATTAATATGTGGCAATGTTTTCATAAGTCAAAAATGACTGTAACCGAAGAAAGGTAATGATTGTTATTTCTCCGAAAACAATTGGGAAAGATCTGGTATCCGTCGATCAGGTCAGTACACTTCGGCATGTGCATATTTCTATCAATAATCTAAAGTTAACGTGTACTGACGCTTCAACTTCACCGTGCTCTCCTCTGGGCATTACAAGGATGGGGTGAACTTCAGCATTCTTTTGGTGTAAGAGAAGGCGTTTCTTGTGTGTATCGGTGCGGTATTTTCAATACATACTCAAAGGATTTCTTTCCATCGTCTCATGCACGGGAGAACCATTAAAACTCTGAAAATCCAATTATGTCTCCATATCTTGCCGTCTGCCGACGCCTGAATAAAAAGTGGATGAGACCAATTAAAGTATGGGTGGTTTGAAGGAGAACAGTGTTTGGATTACTCGTTAAGAATGGACATATTTATTAAGATTCTAGTGGTTTCTTTCTTCTTCTTCTTCTTCTTCTTCTTCTTCTTCTTCTTCTTCTTCTTCTTCTTCTTCTTCTTCTTCTTCTTCTTCTCCTCCTCCTCCTCCTCTTCCTCCTCCTCCTCCTCCTCCTCCTCCTCCTCCTCCTCCTCCTCCTCCTCCTCCTCCTCCTCCTCCTCCTCCTCCTCCTCCTCCTCCTCCCTCTTATTCTTCGTCGTCGTCTTCTGCTCCTTCTTCTTCGTCATCGTCGTCGTTGTGGTGTGTTGGGCAGTAGATCTCTCTTGGTGGTTTGAAAGCGTATTCTGGCCTACGTGTCCGGGTGTTGCCTGACGCCCCGTTGTAGCCTTTTCGCTGCATGAGCCTTACCCCGGCTGTGCCACTGGAGCTGGCCTCGAAAGCCCAGCAGCCATCGGTACCAGCTGATGAGCCGCTTCGAACGTGTGTTGCATTCAGATATACTTTGACACATCGCAGAGTCAGAAGCAGGGTTGCAGAGTCTATTGGATGGAATGTATGACTATTGCATTAGATGGAAACTTCACGTTAATATTAACAAGACTAAAATTATTGTTTTTTCTCGAGGAAAAATTAGAAACAAACCTGTCTTCTTGTTTAATGGTGAGCCAATCGAAGTTGTGTCTGATGTTATGTATTTAGGATTAAGATTGAACTATAATAATAAGTTTTCAGTCGCTCAGAAAAATTTATTTGATCGAGCTTCGAGAGCAATGTTTTCTTTGCTGAGAACCTGTAGAAAATTGTCTCTCCCAGCTGATATACAGATTGACCTGTTTGATAAGATGATAGCTCCTATTTTGTTGTATGGCTCTGAAGTTTGGGGTTTTAGTTCGTGCGAAATCGCAACTAGATTACAACTTCGCTTTTATAAAACTGTATTCAAGTTGAGAAAATCAACACCCAATGCTATGGTTTTTGGCGAGTTGGGAAAAATACCTTTAGACATTAATGCTAAAGCATAGATTATTATGCTATTGGTATAAATTAATAAATCCTGAGAACCGAAATAACTTTTCAAGTATTGCATACTGGTTTTCTTATAAAATGTTTTCATTAGATTTGTTAGATTCTGAATATTTATCTTCCATAAAAACCATTCTGGATAGTCTAGGATTATCAGGATTTTGGACCCTGCAAGGGAACTTACAATTTTCAGCAACTTGGTTTAAAGAAAAGGTCAGAAGGTGCTTGTACGACCAGTACATTCAACAATGGTTTACAGAGATAGATACTAAAGACATGTTTTATAATTATAGGATGTACAAAGATGAATTTGTGTGTGAAGATTATATCAATATTTTGTCATTTAGACAGTGTGTTTCATTTATGAAATTCAGAACCTTGAACAATAGATTGCCAGTGCAAATAAATCGTTATTTAAATGTGCAAAGATCGGAACGCCTTTGTACAAAATGTGCTTCCGGCGACATTGGGGATGAATACCATTATGTGTTTGTTTGTGATTTTTTCAAAGATGAGCGATGTAAATTTTTGTCAAGTTACTTTTGTAGAAGACCAAATAGCTTAAAATTTAATCAACTCTTTGGTAGCAGAAAGAAGAACGTACTGTCAAATCTAGTAGAATTCCTGAATATTATTTGTAAAAAAATTAACTGAATAACTCTAAACCACAATTTCAATGCTTATGTTGCGTGTATTGAGTTGTATTTTTTCCTCCATATACAATTTTTCCTCATTGTACATTTCTTTTTCCGTTTTTCTATTTTTGACTTTTTGTTTCTTCTTTTCTTTTCTTTTTCTTTCTTTTTTCCCATTTCTGATTCAATTATGTATGTTATAGTTGGTTTTGTTCTTAATATTCTAAATGCCCCCAAGGGTAAAGAATAAATTGTGCCTTGCCTTGACGGGCCTGGCACCCAAACTTGAAACTTGAACTTGCTTCACCTACCTGACATTTTTGGAGCATTCGCTCCGAGTTAAATATGAATTCATTCTTTTCCACAATTGCAGCCCGATTTATTTCTGCTGACGGATGGATCAAGACTCGCGATTCTTAATTTGGATGCAGGGACTCTGTCACATTTAGGTTGCGTCATTAGGTTCTCCGGTCTGGAATACTGAAGCAGAAACCAGACAGACTAAGTCGAGCGCTTTAAATAAATATTCCAAATGCCCCTGAGAGACTGCGGTATTCCTCTAAACAAATGTACGGTCTTTACTGCAGATGGCAGTGTGAGGCCCAATGCCGTGCACGGGGGAATCTGGGCTTTCTAAGCTAGACACCTGGACGCCGTGTAAGACAATAGGCATTCCCGCAAGGAGTGTGTACTGCTGCAGCTATTGCACG
>JAWQFJ010020129.1:0-17812 GCA_034096865.1 Theodoxus fluviatilis | reverse complement strand
GTGTGTGTGTCTGTCTGTGTGTGAGTGTGTGTGTGGTGTGTGTGTGTGTGTGTGTGTGTGTGTGTGTGTGTGTGTGTGTGTGTGCGTGCGTGTGAGCACACCTATCACCTCATATAGGAAAGTAACGTTCCATCAATGTTAATTATCAGAACTACATGTACATAGACACACGCTCGATCACGCTCCACCCACCCACGCCTCTGCTACACGTCTCACACCCGCACAAACACACACACGCACACACACACACACACACAAACACACACATGCACAAACACACGCGCACACACAAACACACATACAAATACACGCGCACTTGCACACACACGCATACACACACACACACACACACACACACACACACACACACACACACACACACACACACACACACACACACACGTGCAAGTATAGGCACACTTGATCCTTTGCGTGCAATCATGTACCAGCTCTTCTCCAGTCCTGTGGGCCACACCGTCATTACCAGCGTGCAATTTCCCCACACAAACCCATTGTCTTCCCATTACAATACGGTAAAATCCCAAAGGTGTTTTCGGGTTTGAAGCCAGCAGGCGCACACTGGCGCAAAACATCAGTATGTTTTGACTGTAACAGTCAGAGGCTGTTCCTTTTCGGAACCCAAATCCCTGTTTCACATGAGTATTGTTTTGTTTCGGTTCACTCCACCCCACCCCACCCCATTCCACCCCATTCCACCCCATCCCACCCCACCCCATTCCACCCCATCCCACCCACCCCAGCCCATTCCACCCCACCCACCCCACTCCACCCCACCCCACCCCACGCCACCCCACCCCACCCCACATTACCCCACCCCACCCCACCCCACCCCACCCAATCGACATTTGCTCTTGCGTTGACTTAGCAAATTTGCCTTAATAAATTTAAGAAAAATGTATGTCTGTGGATAGAGTGCTCGCCTTCGGTCACTTGCTACAGCGATGAACTGCTCGGTTCCTCCTGTTGCATCCTCAAGCAAGATGGCTTGACTTGCATTGTCTCTCCCTCACCCAGGCAAGATGGCTTGACTTGCATTGTCTCTCCCTCACTCAAGCAAGATGGCTTGACTTGCATTGTCTCTCCCCCACCCAGGCAAGATGGCTTGACTTGCATTGTCTCTCCCTCACCCAGGCAAGATGGCTTGACTTGCATTGTCTCTCCCTCACTCAAGCAAGATGGCTTGACTTGCATTGTCTCTCCCTCACTCAAGCAAGATGGCTTGACTTGCATTGTCTCTCCCCCACCCAGGCAAGATGGCTTGACTTGCATTGTCTCTCCCCCACCCAGGCAAGATGGCTTGACTTGCATTGTCTCTCCCTCACCCAGGCAAGATGGCTTGACTTGCATTGTCTCTCCCTCACCCAGGCGAGATGGCTTGACTTGCATTGTCTCTCCCCCACCCAGGCAAGATGGCTTGACTTGCATTGTCTCTCCCTCACCCAGGCAAGATGGCTTGACTTGCATTGTCTCTCCCCCACCCAGGCAAGATGGCTTGACTTGCATTGTCTCTCCCTCACCCAGGCAAGATGGCTTGACTTGCATTGTCTCTCCCTCACCCAGGCAAGATGGCTTGACTTGCATTGTCTCTCCCTCACTCTAGCAAGATGGCTTGACTTGCATTGTCTCTCCCCCACCCAGGCAAGATGGCTTGACTTGCATTGTCTCTCCCCCACCCAGGCAAGATGGCTTGACTTGCATTGTCTCTCCCCCACCCAGGCAAGATGGCTTGACTTGCATTGTCTCTCCCTCACCCAGGCAAGATGGCTTGACTTGCATTGTCTCTCCCTCACCCAGGAGTAAACTCGAGTACCTGCGAGGGCAGTGTTGCACACTGTAGTGCCATGAACCCTTGAAGGCGGCCATGAGCCCGCATCGAGATGGAATGCTCCCCAGGGTGTGGCTATGGTGCAGTACGTTACCCGACTGTGCGCATCCTATATGTCTGTCACCGGGATTGTCGTCAGGTGCCAGTAAAGAGTTGATTGCGTTCCATTGATAAGGGAAAACGGTAAAGCAGTTTCTTCAAAGGAATGTGTGACATGTCGCCATATACAACAATATCTTTAATTTTTACTGTGAATCCGTCGCCAAACGTGATGACATGATGACGTAGGCCGTGGTTGTGGTTGCATCGAATACGACTACGACCATGACCGAGATGATGATGATGATGATGATGATGATGATGATGATGATGATGATGATGATGATGATGATGATGACGACGACGACGACGACGATGACGACGACGACGACGACGACGACGACGAATGATGATGATGATGATGATGATGATGATGATGATGATGATGATGATGATGATGACGACGAATGAAAAGGTGACGCCGACGACGCCAATGACTATTCGTACAAACTGTTCCAGGTGAGCATGGTGCTGCTCCTGCACTCCTGCTCGTCGACAATTCACAGCACGCTGATATCGCAGTACGTGTACGCCAGAGTGGCGGACAGCCATGACGTCAACACCACGAGCAAGCAGCACACCACCTCTGCTTGTGACCCCAACTCCACTGCCACAGCCGACCAGGATGAGGCCGAGGTCCAGCAGGAGGCTACGCACTACCTTATGATCTTCTACATCATCGAGGGTACGGTGTGGTGTGGCGGAACGAATGAGCAAATGAATTGATGAAATGGAATTTTACCGCCTGTACATCAGCCCTTGTAGGTTATCTAAAGCCACCGATCACGCTAAATCACTGGAGCAGATTATAATCAGTGCAAGATATGTCACGATTTCCCTAATTATTCGCTTCTTGCGAATCAAAAACAAGGGGACGCGGTTGGTCAGTTCTTACCCCTATCGCATAGGGGTAAAGTTGGCGGAGATGATTTTCGGATCAATTTGACCCCCAGCCATGAGATGTTCCAGAAAGTACTAAAGATTCATTTAAGTCTGTATTTGGCTGGAGCCTCTTACCCCCCACTTTTTTTTTTTTTTTTTTTTTGGGGGGGGGGAGGCGGTTGTGTGTATGATGTGTGTATGTGTGTGTGTGTGTGTGTGTGTGTGTGTGTGTGTGTGTGTGTGTGTGTGTGTGTGTGTGTGTGAGAGAGATGTGTGTGAGAGATAGAGATATATATATTATTATATATATATAGTATATAGTAATATATTATATATTATATATAGAAGTAGAGTAGAGAGAGAGAGAGAGGAGAGGACGAGAGAGAGACGAGTACGAACAGCGAGAGACTGAGAGAAAGCGATTCCTAACTATGAGAACACATATCAGATCTCCCCCCCCCCCCCGCCTCCCCCCCCCCCCCCCGCCCAAATTGTTTCTTACAGGAATAGACATATATTCGTTGATCATGAAGATAACCCAAAAATTAAAAAGGAGTGAAATCACAAGGTCTATGAAAGCTGAGCAAGCCATTTTGACTTTTTTTTTAATACTCCCACCCCATACACGACAGGCTCCCCGGGCATTCTCATCAACATCTTGATCGGGGCGTTTTCGGACAAGGTGGGGCGGCGGACCATCTTCCTCTTCATGTTAGTGGGACGGTTGGGACGCGACGTGGTGACGGTGACCGTGATATACTGGGGGCTGAAGCTGGAGGTTCTCTACGCGGCCTACACCTGCGACGGCGTTTGCGGCTCCGTCTCCGCCTTCTACATGGCTACCTACGCCTTCACCGCCGACATAACGCCCGCAGCCAAGGCACGCACGATGGCCATCGCCGCCATAGACGCGGTCAAGGCCTTGTCGGGCGGCATCCTGTCGGTTGTCAACGGCTACATCATCAGCAGCGTCGGCTTTTTCTACGCAGGCGTCGTCATGGCGGCCTTTACGCTTCTGGACTTGGTTTTCGTGGCCTGCGTGCTGCGCGAGTCGCGCCAGCCGCGCAAGATCGAGTGCAGCTCGGTGCTGGCAGAGACGGTGACTGGCGTGAGGAACGTGTGGAAGTTCTACCTGGTCAAGGACGCCTCCAGGAACCGGAGGCTGTTCTGGCTGGGTCTGGGCATGATGTTCCTGCTGCTCATGTCCTCCTCCACCAGCGGGGTCTCCACGTTCTACGAGATGGGACCGCCCTTCTGCTGGACCTCCGTGACCATCGGCGTGTTCGGCGCCATCGAGAGCTGCGTGTCGGCGGTGTTTGTCCTGATAGTCCTGCGCCTGCTGCACCTGTGCCTCTCCCAGGAGGCCGTGGGCATGCTGGGCTGCTTGTCCCTGATGGGTTCTTCGCTGCTCCAGGGTCTGGCCTACTCCAGCCTGATGCTCTTTTTCGGTGGGTAGCGCTCTCTCTACCGTCCTTGAATGATGCCATCCGCATATTGTTGAATGCATTTCTGCCATTTTGGCAGCGCGTGGCAATGTTAGATATCGATAATGACTGAAAACATGTGGCATATTTTAAAAGCAAGTTTATTTCTATGTTTAAATTTGATACTCTGCACTACCCATGCAATTTGCACAGATTGAAGACTTTCTCTTAGTGAGATGAGGAGTCGGCTGGATTAGATCGAGGGAGCAAGATCCACCTATACTTAAAACGCTAAATGACATATTGTGAAAACATGTACGTTAGAGTGACGACGATGAAGAGCAAGGATGGAAACACTCGTCCTGCAGCCTGCCGACGCCGCCCTGTGTCTTGCAGCGCCTGTGGTGGGATTCTGTGGCGGTGTCGTCATTCCAACAGTGCGCTCCCTCATGTCCTCCATGGCCTCGCCTGATGACCAAGGTACGTCACATCCAGTGACAGTAACCACGGACAAACACCGCAACTGAGGCTAGCTTCTTACGACTATGATATGGTAGGAAAGCAATCTAAAAGGCGTTTCCTGTATTTTTGGGTCTTTTTCTTTTTGTGATCGCGGTAATCACACAGGAGTCGGTATTAAAATTGGGACGAAAATGCAGATCTATAGTGTCTGGTTTAGGAAACGGATTTATCCCTCCAGGTTTACTGGAGGTCCTCACAGCTTTATCTCTCTCTCTCTCTGTGTGTGTGTGTGTGTGTGTGTGTGTGTGTGTGTGTGTGTGTGTGTGTGTGTGTGCGTGTGTGTGTGTGTGTGTCTGTCAGTCCCGACTTAACGGCTGATATATCAAAAACTACTGAACGGATTTCCTTGACATTTTGCACACTTATTGGAAGTTAGGTCCGATTGAATGTACCAAATTTTTATAACAGAGGTTTGAAAAGAAAGTGACCTTTTTTACGTGTTGGTGTTGCAAAGAAGGCAAAGGACGGAACTCTTTCCCGACTCAAGGGAAGTTTTGGCATGTGTGACGTGATCATTTGACGTGGAATAACGTGACGTAATTTCGAGGAGATTGGATATTGGTGAAGGAGAAAGAAGGATTTTTCCCCCTCCAGGTTCAATGGAGGTCCTCACAGCTTTATGGATTAGCTCACTCGGTAGCGCGTCGAGTATTTTTTTGTCGCTGGGACATGCTTGGTTGTAGGGGATGCGCGTACGGGTTCGAATCCGCACAGTAGCTTCTTCTTTTAATGAGTGTATGGTATTTGAGAGAGACAGAGAGAGCCACCCCACCCGTTGTTGTACACGTGAGAGGTTGCGGGTTCGAACCTTACTTTCTCCCCCCCCCCCCCCCCTCTTTTCTCGAGAGGTTGCGGGTTCAAACCCGATCTTCTTCTTTTTTAATGCCAAAACCTGGAGGTTCAGCGCCAGTGGTTTTTATTACAAGAACTGCTTGAGTGGACATTGAGTACGACGATACGACGACAGCGAATAATTTTATTACACACACACACACACACACACACACACACACAAGACCGGAAGCACCTTTTGGATTGCTTTCGATTGCGTATCATAGTCCTATAAACCCGCCTCAGGACACAGGTGACGTATGAACTCAGACTTGCAGGAACTCATCTCCGAGCTGTAGACTGTAAACAATTATTACTTTGCTTGGCGGAGCAACTTTTCACCGACACTCAGGCTTCGAACAGCATTTCACTTTACTCCCTGGTCATAGGGCTCGTAATGCAGACCACAGTCAGGTAGGCTGCCGGACCCACTCGATCGATTTCCACTTTCCGACTCATCCCAAACTGACGTTTGCTCACAGTAATACATGTATCGATTTACAGAATGCCGTATGTGCCTCAGTCACTGGGGACAAGCAACCCTAGCTATACTATAACTACATTTCATGGGCATGTTGCCGAGGAAAGCAGTTTTGTTGTTGTTTTTATCAATGCAGCGCAAATGTCTAAGCTATCACCCTTTGTAAGCTATGCAAAGCCAGCTCAGTTCAGTTCAGTCTCTTAACTCTGAGATGAGTTGTTGAGGCACCACTGATGACTTTCGGACAATCTTCCTCCATCGATCTCTATCCTCTGTGGCTCGCTGTGAGTCAGCAAAGGTCAAGCCTGTCCACTCTTTGATGTTGTCTTCCCACCTCTTTCTCTGCCTGCCTCTCCTTCTCCCACCTGGTACGGTACCTTGCAGGATGGTCTTGGCCAGCCCACTGCCTCTTGACTCGTGACCGTACCACTTCAGCTTTCTGCTTTTCACGATTGAGAGCAGGTCTTCGTACTGTCCAATTGCTCTCGTGATCCTGTTGCTGACTTCCTCATTCGTAACATGGTCTTTATATGAGATGTTCAGAATCTTGCGGTAGCATCTCATTTCCAGGGCTTGTATCCGTCTCTGTAGTTCAGATGTGAGTGTCCAGGACTCGCATGCATACAAGAATACGGAGATGGCCAGCGTGCGCATGAGCCTGATCTTCGACGCGAGAGTGATATTTCTGTCACGCCATATTGGCTTCAACTTTGCCAATGCTGCTGTTGTTTGTGCTATCCTGGACAGTATCTCTGGTTTGAACCTTCATCAGTCACGATAGATCCCAGGTATTTGAAGTTGTTCACAGCTTCCAGTTTTTGGCCCTTCACTTCGATTTCCATTTTGAAGCCCCGAGGATTGTTCGTCATCACCTTGGTCTTCTCGGCGCTGATCTCCATGCCATATGCCTGTGAGGTCTTGTCCAGGTGCTCGACAAGACTAGTCAGCTCCTCTTCACTTCCTGCTAATCCATCAATGTCATCAGCAAAACGTAAGTTGGTGATCTTTCTGCCACAGATGCTGATTGATCCTTCGTGGTCTTCTAGGGCATCAGTCATTATCCTTTCGAGGAAGAGGTTGAAGAGTGTGGGGGAGAGTAGACAGCCCTGTCTGACTCCGACCGTTGTCCTGAACCATTCGCCTGTGGTACCTCTGAACAGGACTGCGCTGGTCGCTCTGTCATAGAGATGTTCGATGACTTTGATGATCTTGGAGCTGATGTTGTAGCTTCTCATTGTGGCCCACAGCGCAGCATGCCAGACTCTGTCAAATGCTTTCTTAAAGTCTATAAAGACATGGTACAGATCTTGTTGGTGTTGTAGGTGTTTCTCACACAGGACTCTCAGATTGAAGATCTGTTCGGTGGTGCTCCTACCTGGTCTGAAACCTGCCTGCTCTTCAGCAATGATTTTCTCTGCCTGAGGTTTTAATCTGTTCAGCAGTACTTTCAGCATGACCTTGCTGGGATGGCTGATGAGGCTGATTGTGCGGTAGTTCTGGCACATTTGCAGGTTTCCTTTCTTGGGCAATGTAATCACTAGGGACTGTGTCCACGGGTTGGCCAAACTCCCGTCTGCCAGATCTTATTGCAGATCTTTGTGAGTGCATCGATCATTGCGTCGCCTCCTGCCTGGATGAGTTCCCTGGAATGTTGTCAACCCCAGCTGACTTCCCTTTCTTGAGGGACTTAACCGCTGTCTCCACCTCTTCTCGAAGAATTGAGTAGTTGTCTTCCTCGGTAGTCTGAGGACAGTTCAGTACTTTATGATCTCCTTTGGTGTCATAGTTGTACAGCTCAGAGCAGTACTCAGTCCAGCGTTTCATGATTTCGCGTTCTTCTGTGAGACAAATCCCGCTCTTGTCTTGTAGGCTATCAAAGAACTTTGCTTGTATGATGTTGACCCGCCCTTGTTTGGTAGCCATTGACTACAAATCTAGAGCTGGCTAGAGTAAGAACATGTCAAGCATGCATTAAATTCCATTGTTATTCGGGTTTGTGTTTTTTTAATAATCGTGTAGGGTGACGCAGTAGGTCTATCTCTTCTAACCCCCAATCACTGAACTCTATAGATAATTATAACTATGTTTATAGAGCTCAGTGCCACCCCCAACCCTCAGAGAGAGTTGCAGTTAAAATTACTGCAGGATAATTCGGCGGTCTGCATCTCAGTTGTATGTCGTCCCTTCCTTTCATTTCTCTCTCATCCGTGTAGGATGGAAACTAGTCATTTAGATATAGTTATCGTAATCTGCAGAGTGCAAAAGCCGAGTGCGTATTAAAACTTTTCAGTACCCAGGTATTTCTCACACAATGGGTACTTTACATGAGAGGGTTGAGGTGTAGCCCGAGATCGCGTACGTGAACAAGTGTATGAAAATTCTAACACTTATCAGTTACCGCTTCCTTTATATGTGCTGGCAGTGTGCACTGGGGAACATTATTTTGCGGTGTTATTGTGACACAGGTGCTGTGTTCGCCAGCATCGCGGTGGTGGAGGCGCTGACTTATGTCACAGGACACACGGGCTCCTCCATGATCTACCAGCTCACCGTCACCCTCATGCGTGGCGCCACCTTTCTCATCATTGGTGGCATTTACGGCTTCGTCTTCTTCCTATCAATGTGAGTCGCTCTCCCATCAGCAGCATTCAATTTCAAACAAATGTGTGACTACTGCAGATGGATCGATGGAAGGATGGGATTTTTACGGCCTTTCAACCTGTGTATTTAAAGCCAATAAACACGCACACACTCACGCACGCACGCAGTGTATGTGTGTTTATTGGCTTTAAATACACAGGTTGAAAGGCCGTAAAAATCCCATCCTTCCATCGATCCATCTGCAGTAGTCACACATTTGTTTGAAATTGAATGCTGCTGATGGGAGAGCGACTCACATTGATAGGAAGAAGACGAAGCCGTAAATGCCACCAATGATGAGAAAGGTGGCGCCACGCATGAGGGTGACGGTGAGCTGGTAGATCATGGAGGAGCCCGTGTGTCCTGTGACATAAGTCAGCGCCTCCACCACCGCGATGCTGGCGAACACAGCACCTGTGTCACAATAACACCGCAAAATAATGTTCCCCAGTGCACACTGCCAGCACATATAAAGGAAGCGGTAACTGATAAGTGTTAGAATTTTCATACACTTGTTCACGTACGCGATCTCGGGCTACACCTCAACCCTCTCATGTAAAGTACCCATTGTGTGAGAAATACCTGGGTACTGAAAAGTTTTAATACGCACTCGGCTTTTGCACTCTGCAGATTACGATAACTATATCTAAATGACTAGTTTCCATCCTACACGGATGAGAGAGAAATGAAAGGAAGGGACGACATACAACTGAGATGCAGACCGCCGAATTATCCTGCAGTAATTTTAACTGCAACTCTCTCTGAGGGTTGGGGGTGGCACTGAGCTCTATAAACATAGTTATAATTATCTATAGAGTTCAGTGATTGGGGGTTAGAAGAGATAGACCTACTGCGTCACCCTACACGATTATTAAAAAAACACAAACCCGAATAACAATGGAATTTAATGCATGCTTGACATGTTCTTACTCTAGCCAGCTCTAGATTTGTAGTCAATGGCTACCAAACAAGGGCGGGTCAACATCATACAAGCAAAGTTCTTTGATAGCCTACAAGACAAGAGCGGGATTTGTCTCACAGAAGAACGCGAAATCATGAAACGCTGGACTGAGTACTGCTCTGAGCTGTACAACTATGGCACCAAAGGAGATCATAAAGTACTGAACTGTCCTCAGACTACCGAGGAAGACAACTACTCAATTCTTCGAGAAGAGGTGGAGACAGCGGTTAAGTCCCTCAAGAAAGGGAAGTCAGCTGGGGTTGACAACATTCCAGGGGAACTCATCCAGGCAGGAGGCGACGCAATGATCGATGCACTCACAAAGATCTGCAATAAGATCTGGCAGACGGGAGTTTGGCCAACCCCGTGGACACAGCCCCTAGTGATTACATTGCCCAAGAAAGGAAACCTGCAAATGTGCCAGAACTACCGCACAATCAGCCTCATCAGCCATCCCAGCAAGGTCATGCTGAAAGTACTGCTGAACAGATTAAAACCTCAGGCAGAGAAAATCATTGCTGAAGAGCAGGCAGGTTTCAGACCAGGTAGGAGCACCACGAACAGATCTTCAATCTGAGAGTCCTGTGTGAGAAACACCTACAACACCAACAAGATCTGTACCATGTCTTTATAGACTTTAAGAAAGCATTTGACAGAGTCTGGCATGCTGCGCTGTGTGCCACAATGAGCTACAACATCAGCTCCAAGATCATCAAAGTCATCGAACATCTCTATGACAGAGCGACCAGCGCAGTCCTGTTCAGAGGTACCACAGGCGAATGGTTCAGGACAACGGTCGGAGTCAGACAGGGCTGTCTACTCTCCCCCACACTCTTCAACCTCTTCCTCGAAAGGATAATGACTGATGCCCTAGAAGACCACGAAGGATCAATCAGCATCTGTGGCAGAAAGATCACCAACTTACGTTTTGCTGATGACATTGATGGATTAGCAGGAAGTGAAGAGGAGCTGACTAGTCTTGTCGAGCACCTGGACAAGACCTCACAGGCATATGGCATGGAGATCAGCGCCGAGAAGACCAAGGTGATGACGAACAATCCTCGGGGCTTCAAAATGGAAATCGAAGTGAAGGGCCAAAAACTGGAAGCTGTGAACAACTTCAAATACCTGGGATCTATCGTGACTGATGAAGGTTAAAACCAGAGATACTGTCCAGGATAGCACAAACAACAGCAGCATTGGCAAAGTTGAAGCCAATATGGCGTGACAGAAATATCACTCTCGCGTCGAAGATCAGGCTCATGCGCATGCTGGCCATCTCCGTATTCTTGTATGCATGCGAGTCCTGGACACTCACATCTGAACTACAGAGACGGATACAAGCCCTGGAAATGAGATGCTACCGCAAGATTCTGAACATCTCATATAAAGACCATGTTACGAATGAGGAAGTCAGCAACAGGATCACGAGAGCAATTGGACAGTACGAAGACCTGCTCTCAATCGTGAAAAGCAGAAAGCTGAAGTGGTACGGTCACGAGTCAAGAGGCAGTGGGCTGGCCAAGACCATCCTGCAAGGTACCGTACCAGGTGGGAGAAGGAGAGGCAGGCAGAGAAAGAGGTGGGAAGACAACATCAAAGAGTGGACAGGCTTGACCTTTGCTGACTCACAGCGAGCCACAGAGGATAGAGATCGATGGAGGAAGATTGTCCGAAAGTCATCAGTGGTGCCTCAACAACTCATCTCAGAGTTAAGAGACTGAACTGAACTGAGCTGGCTTTGCATAGCTTACAAAGGGTGATAGCTTAGACATTTGCGCTGCATTGATAAAAACAACAACAAAACTGCTTTCCTCGGCAACATGCCCATGAAATGTAGTTATAGTATAGCTAGGGTTGCTTGTCCCCAGTGACTGAGGCACATACGGCATTCTGTAAATCGATACATGTATTACTGTGAGCAAACGTCAGTTTGGGATGAGTCGGAAAGTGGAAATCGATCGAGTGGGTCCGGCAGCCTACCTGACTGTGGTCTGCATTACGAGCCCTATGACCAGGGAGTAAAGTGAAATGCTGTTCGAAGCCTGAGTGTCGGTGAAAAGTTGCTCCGCCAAGCAAAGTAATAATTGTTTACAGTCTACAGCTCGGAGATGAGTTCCTGCAAGTCTGAGTTCATACGTCACCTGTGTCCTGAGGCGGGTTTATAGGACTATGATACGCAATCGAAAGCAATCCAAAAGGTGCTTCCGGTCTTGTGTGTGTGTGTGTGTGTGTGTGTGTGTGTGTAATAAAATTATTCGCTGTCGTCGTATCGTCGTACTCAATGTCCACTCAAGCAGTTCTTGTAATAAAAACCACTGGCGCTGAACCTCCAGGTTTTGGCATTAAAAAAAGAAGAAGATCGGGTTTGAACCCGCAACCTCTCGAGAAAAGAGAAGGGGGGGGGGGGGGGGGGGGGAGAAAGTAAGGTTCGAACCCGCAACCTCTCACGTGTACAACAACGGGTGGGGTGGCTCTCTCTGTCTCTCTCAAATACCATACACTCATTAAAAGAAGAAGCTACTGTGCGGATTCGAACCCGTACGCGCATCCCCTACAACCAAGCATGTCCCAGCGACAAAAAAATACTCGACGCGCTACCGAGTGAGCTAATCCATAAAGCTGTGAGGACCTCCATTGAACCTGGAGGGGGAAAAATCCTTCTTTCTCCTTCACCAATATCCAATCTCCTCGAAATTACGTCACGTTATTCCACGTCAAATGATCACGTCACACATGCCAAAACTTCCCTTGAGTCGGGAAAGAGTTCCGTCCTTTGCCTTCTTTGCAACACCAACACGTAAAAACGGTCACTTTCTTTTCAAACCTCTGTTATAAAAATTTGGTACATTCAATCGGACCTAACTTCCAATAAGTGTGCAAAATGTCAAGGAAATCCGTTCAGTAGTTTTTGATATATCAGCCGTTAAGTCGGGACTGACAGACACACACACACACACACGCACACACACACACACACACACACACACACACACACACACACACACACACACACACAGAGAGAGAGAGAGATAAAGCTGTGAGGACCTCCAGTAAACCTGGAGGGATAAATCCGTTTCCTAAACCAGACACTATAGATCTGCATTTTCGTCCCAATTTTAATACCGACTCCTGTGTGATTACCGCGATCACAAAAAGAAAAAGACCCAAAAATACAGGAAACGCCTTTTAGATTGCTTTCCTACCATATCATAGTCGTAAGAAGCTAGCCTCAGTTGCGGTGTTTGTCCGTGGTTACTGTCACTGGATGTGACGTACCTTGGTCATCAGGCGAGGCCATGGAGGACATGAGGGAGCGCACTGTTGGAATGACGACACCGCCACAGAATCCACCACAGGCGCTGCAAGACACAGGGCGGCGTCGGCAGGCTGCAGGACGAGTGTTTCCATCCTTGACTCTTTCATCGTCGTCACTCTAACGTACATGTTTTCACAATATGTCATTTAGCGTTTTAAGTATAGGTGGATCTTGCTCCCTCGATCGAATCCAGCCGACTCCTCATCTCACTAAGAGAAAGTCTTCAATCTGTGCAAATTGCTTGGGTAGTGCAGAGTATCAAATTTAAACATAGAAATAAACTTGCTTTTAAAATATGCCACATGTTTTCAGTCATTATCGATATCTAACATTGCCACGCGCTGCCAAAATGGCAGAAATGCATTCAACAATATGCGGATGGCATCATTCAAGGACGGTAAGAGAGAGCGCTACCCACGAACGAAAAAGAGCATCAGGGCTGGAGTAGGCCAGACCCTGGAAGCAGCGAAGAACCCATCAGGGACAAGCAGCCCAGCATGCCCACGGCCTCCTGGGAGAGGCACAGGTGCAGCAGGCGCAGGACTATCAGGACAAACACCGCCGACACGCAGCTCTCGATGGCGCCGAACACGCCGATGGTCACGGAGGTCCAGCAGAAGGGCGGTCCCATCTCGTAGAACGTGGAGACCCCGCTGGTGGAGGAGGACATGAGCAGCAGGAACATCATGCCCAGACCCAGCCAGAACAGCCTCCGGTTCCTGGAGGCGTCCTTGACCAGGTAGAACTTCCACACGTTCCTCACGCCAGTCACCGTCTCTGCCAGCACCGAGCTGCACTCGATCTTGCGCGGCTGGCGCGACTCGCGCAGCACGCAGGCCACGAAAACCAAGTCCAGAAGCGTAAAGGCCGCCATGACGACGCCTGCGTAGAAAAAGCCGACGCTGCTGATGATGTAGCCGTTGACAACCGACAGGATGCCGCCCGACAAGGCCTTGACCGCGTCTATGGCGGCGATGGCCATCGTGCGTGCCTTGGCTGCGGGCGTTATGTCGGCGGTGAAGGCGTAGGTAGCCATGTAGAAGGCGGAGACGGAGCCGCAAACGCCGTCGCAGGTGTAGGCCGCGTAGAGAACCTCCAGCTTCAGCCCCCAGTATATCACGGTCACCGTCACCACGTCGCGTCCCAACCGTCACCACTAAAATGAAGAGGAAGATGGTCCGCCTCCGCCACCTTGTCCGAAAACGGCCCCGATCAAGATGTTGATGAGAATGCCCGGGTGGAGCCTGTGTCGTGGTATGGGGGTGGTGAGTTATTAAAAAAAAAGTCCAAAATGGCTTGGCCTCAGCTTTCATCAGACCTGGGGATTTCACTCCTTTTTAAATTTTTTGGGTTATCTTCTATGATGCAACCGAAGATAGGTCGATTCCTGTAGAGAAACCAATTTGGGGCGTGCCCGGGCGGGCCGGGGGGAGGCGGGACCCCTGGGGCGGGGGGGGAGATCGGTGATTAGGTGTTCTCGGGACTAGTTTAGGAATCACTTATCTCTCAGGGGTGGAGAACATCTCGACGTTCGTATGAAGCGTCTCTCTGCCTCGTCCTCACAGTCCGTCACGGCTTCTCTCTCTGTACTCATACTATTATAGATATATATATATATATATAGTATATACTAAATATATATAAATAATATATATAGCTCTATCTCTCACACACTCTCCTCTCACACACACACACCACACACACACAGGCACACACACGACACACCACACACATCACACACACATCACACATACACATCATCATACACACAACCGCCTCCCCCGCGGCCCCCCCAAAAAAAAAACACAATAAAAAAGTGGGGGGTAAGAGGCTCCAGCCAAATTACAGACTTAAATGAATCTTTAGTACTTACTGGAACATCTCATGGCTGGGGGCCAAATTGATCCGAAAATCATCTCCGCCAACTTTACCCCTATGCGATAGGGGTAAGAACTGACCAACCGCGTCCCCTTGTTTTTGATTCGCAAGAAGCGAATAATTAGGGAAATCGTGACATATCTTGCACTGATTATAATCTGCTCCAGTGATTTAGCGTGATCGGTGGCTTTAGATAACCTACAAGGGCTGATGTACAGGCGGTAAAATTCCATTTCATCAATTCATTTGCTCATTCGTTCCGCCACACCACACCGTACCCTCGATGATGTAGAAGATCATAAGGTAGTGCGTAGCCTCCTGCTGGACCTCGGCCTCATCCTGGTCGGCTGTGGCAGTGGAGTTGGGGTCACAAGCAGAGGTGGTGTGCTGCTTGCTCGTGGTGTTGACGTCATGGCTGTCCGCCACTCTGGCGTACACGTACTGCGATATCAGCGTGCTGTGAATTGTCGACGAGCAGGAGTGCAGGAGCAGCACCATGCTCACCTGGAACAGTTTGTACGAATAGTCATTGGCGTCGTCGGCGTCACCTTTTCATTCGTCGTCATCATCATCATCATCATCATCATCATCATCATCATCATCATCATCATCATCGTCGTCGTCGTCGTCGTCGTCGTCGTCATCGTCGTCGTCGTCGTCGTCATCATCATCATCATCATCATCATCATCATCATCATCATCATCATCATCATCATCATCATCTCGGTCATGGTCGTAGTCGTATTCGATGCAACCACAACCACGGCCTACGTCATCATGTCATCACGTTTGGCGACGGATTCACAGTAAAAATTAAAGATATTGTTGTATATGGCGACATGTCACACATTCCTTTGAAGAAACTGCTTTACCGTTTTCCCTTATCAATGGAACGCAATCAACTCTTTACTGGCACCTGACGACAATCCCGGTGACAGACATATAGGATGCGCACAGTCGGGTAACGTACTGCACCATAGCCACACCCTGGGGAGCATTCCATCTCGATGCGGGCTCATGGCCGCCTTCAAGGGTTCATGGCACTACAGTGTGCAACACTGCCCTCGCAGGTACTCGAGTTTACTCCTGGGTGAGGGAGAGACAATGCAAGTCAAGCCATCTTGCCTGGGTGAGGGAGAGACAATGCAAGTCAAGCCATCTTGCCTGGGTGGGGGAGAGACAATGCAAGTCAAGCCATCTTGCCTGGGTGGGGGAGAGACAATGCAAGTCAAGCCATCTTGCCTGGGTGGGGGAGAGACAATGCAAGTCAAGCCATCTTGCTAGAGTGAGGGAGAGACAATGCAAGTCAAGCCATCTTGCCTGGGTGAGGGAGAGACAATGCAAGTCAAGCCATCTTGCCTGGGTGAGGGAGAGACAATGCAAGTCAAGCCATCTTGCCTGGGTGGGGGAGAGACAATGCAAGTCAAGCCATCTTGCCTGGGTGAGGGAGAGACAATGCAAGTCAAGCCATCTTGCCTGGGTGGGGAGAGACAATGCAAGTCAAGCCATCTCGCCTGGGTGAGGGAGAGACAATGCAAGTCAAGCCATCTTGCCTGGGTGAGGGAGAGACAATGCAAGTCAAGCCATCTTGCCTGGGTGGGGGAGAGACAATGCAAGTCAAGCCATCTTGCCTGGGTGGGGGAGAGACAATGCAAGTCAAGCCATCTTGCTTGAGTGAGGGAGAGACAATGCAAGTCAAGCCATCTTGCTTGAGTGAGGGAGAGACAATGCAAGTCAAGCCATCTTGCCTGGGTGAGGGAGAGACAATGCAAGTCAAGCCATCTTGCCTGGGTGGGGGAGAGACAATGCAAGTCAAGCCATCTTGCTTGAGTGAGGGAGAGACAATGCAAGTCAAGCCATCTTGCCTGGGTGAGGGAGAGACAATGCAAGTCAAGCCATCTTGCTTGAGGATGCAACAGGAGGAACCGAGCAGTTCATCGCTGTAGCAAGTGACCGAAGGCGAGCACTCTATCCACAGACATACATTTTTCTTAAATTTATTAAGGCAAATTTTCTAAGTCAACGCAAGAGCAAATGTCGATTGGGTGGGGTGGGGTGGGGTGGGGTGGGGTAATGTGGGGTGGGGTGGGGTGGCGTGGGGTGGGGTGGGGTGGAGTGGGGTGGGTGGGGTGGAATGGGCTGGGGTGGGTGGGATGGGGTGGAATGGGGTGGGGTGGGATGGGGTGGAATGGGGTGGAATGGGGTGGGGTGGGGTGGAGTGAACCGAAACAAAACAATACTCATGTGAAACAGGGATTTGGGTTCCGAAAAGGAACAGCCTCTGACTGTTACAGTCAAAACATACTGATGTTTTGCGCCAGTGTGCGCCTGCTGGCTTCAAACCGGAAAACACCTTTGGGATTTTACCGTATTGTAATGGGAAGACAATGGGTTTGTGTGGGGAAATTGCACGCTGGTAATGACGGTGTGGCCCACAGGACTGGAGAAGAGCTGGTACATGATTGCACGCAAAGGATCAAGTGTGCCTATACTTGCACGTGTGTGTGTGTGTGTGTGTGTGTGTGTGTGTGTGTGTGTGTGTGTGTGTGTGTGTGTGTGTGTGTGTGTATGCGTGTGTGTGCAAGTGCGCGTGTATTTGTATGTGTGTTTGTGTGTGCGCGTGTGTTTGTGCATGTGTGTGTTTGTGTGTGTGTGTGTGTGTGCGTGTGTGTGTTTGTGCGGGTGTGAGACGTGTAGCAGAGGCGTGGGTGGGTGGAGCGTGATCGAGCGTGTGTCTATGTACATGTAGTTCTGATAATTAACATTGATGGAACGTTACTTTCCTATAATGAGGTGATAGGTGTGCTCACACGCACGCACACACACACACACACACACACACACACACACACACACACACACACACACACACACACACACTCACACACAGACAGACACACACACACACACACACACTATTACATGCCTG
>JAWQFJ010020128.1:5000-15011 GCA_034096865.1 Theodoxus fluviatilis | reverse complement strand
ACCATCATCTCATCACTTCCACCACAACCATCATCTCATCACCTCCACCACAACCATCATCTCATCACCTCCAGCACAACCATCATCTCATCACCTCCACCACAACCATCATCTCATCAATTCCACCACAACCACCATCTTATCACCTCCACCACAACCACCATCTCATCACCTCCACTACAATCACCATCTCATCACATCCACTACAATCACAAAAACCATCTCATCACCTCCACCACAACCACAACTATCATCTCATCACCTCCACTACAATCACAACCACCATCTCATCACCACAATCATAAACCATCTCATCACCTTCACCACAACCACAACTATCATCTCATCACCTCCACTACAATATCCATCTCATCACCTCCACCATAACCATCATCTCATCACCTCCACCACAACCATAACTATCATCTCATCACCTCCACCACAACCATCATCTCATCACCTCCACCACAACCATCATCTCATCACCTCCACCACAACCATCATCTCATCACCTCCACCACAACCATCATCTCATCACCTCCACCACAGCCATCATCTCATCACTTCCACCACAACCATCATCTCATCACCTCCACCACAACCATCATCTCATCACCTCCACCACAACCATCATCTCATCACCTCCACCACAACCACAACCATCATCTCATCACCTCCACCACAACCACCATCTCATCACCTCCACCACAACCATCATCTCATCACCTCCACCACAACCATCATCTCATCACCTCCACCACAACCATCATCTCATCACCTCCACCACAACCATCATCTCATCACCTCCACCACAACCACCATCTCATCACCTCCACCACAACCATCATCTCATCACCTCCACCACAACCATCATCTCATCACCTCCACCACAACCATCATCTCATCACCTCCACCACAACCATCATCTCATCACCTCCACCACACCATCATCTCATCACCTCCACCACAACCATCATCTCATCACCTCCACCACAACCATCATCTCATCACCTCCACCACAACCATCATCTCATCACCTCCACCACAACCATCATCTCATCACCTCCACCACAACCATCATCTCATCACCTCCACCACAACCATCATCTCATCACTTCCACCACAACCATCATCTCATCACCTCCACCACAACCATCATCTTATCACCTCCACCACAACCACTATCTCATCACCTCCACCTCAACCATCATCTCATCACCTCCACCACAACCACAACCATCATCTCATCACTTCCACCACAACCACCATCTCATCACCTCTACTACAATCACAACCACCATCTCATCACCTCCACTACAATCACCATCTCATCACCTCCACCACAACCATAACACCATCTCATCACCTCCACCACAACAACAACCACCACCTCATCACCTCCACCACAACCATAACACCATCTCATCACCTCTACTACAATCACAACCACCATCTCATCACCTCCACTACAACCACCATCTCATCACCTCCACTACTATCACCATCTCATTCCTCCACCACAAACACCATCTCATCACCTCCACCACAACCATCATCTCATTACCTCCACCACAACCACAACCATCATCTGATCACTCCACCACAACCATCATCTCATCACCTCCACCACAACCACAACCATTATCTCATCACCTCCACCACAACTACAACTATAATATCATCACCTCCACCACAACCATCATCTCATCACCTCCACCACAACCATCATCTCATCACCTCCACCACAACCATCATCTCATCACCTCCACCACAACCATTATTGCATCAACTTCACCACAACCATCATCTCATCACCTCCACCACAACCATCATCTCATCACCTCCACCACAACCATCATCTCATTACCTCCACCACAACCATCATCTCATCACTTCCACCACAACCACCTTCTCATCACCTCCACTACAACCACAACCATCATCTCATCACCTCCACCACAACCACCATCTCATCACCTCCACCACAACCATCATCTCATCACCTCCACTACAATCACCATCTCATCACCTCCACTACAATCACCATCTCATCACCTCCACCACAATCACCATCTCATCACCTCCACCACAACCACCATCTCATCACCTCCACCACAACCATAACTATCATCTCATCACCTCCACCACAACCATCATCTCATCACCTCCACCACAACCATCATCTCATCACCTCCACCACAACCATCATCTCATCACCTCCACCACAACCATCATCTCATCACCTCCACCACAACCACCATCTCATCACCTCCACCACAACCACCATCTCATCACCTCCACACCACAACCATCATCTCATCACCTCCACCACAACCATCATCTCCACCTCCACCACAACCATCATCTCATCACCTCCACCACAACCACCATCTCATCACCTCCACCACAACCATCATCTCATCACCTCCACCACAACCACCATCTCATCACCTCCACCACAACCACCATCTCATCACCGCCACCACAACCATCATCTCATCACCTCCACCACAACCATCATCTCCACCTACTCCACATCCATCATCTCATCACCTCCACCACAACCACCATCTCATCACCTCCACCACAACCATCATCTCATCACCTCCACCACAACCACCATCTCATCACCTCCACCACAACCACAACCATCATCTCATCACCTCCACCACAACCATCATCTCCACCTCCACCACATCCATCATCTCATCACCTCCACCACAACCACCATCTCATCACCTCCACCACAACCACCATCTTATCACCTCCGCCACAACCATCATCTCATCACCTTCACCACAACCACAACCATCATCTCATCACCTCCACCACAACCACCATCTTATCACCTCCACCACAACCACAACCATCATCTCATCACCTCCACCACAACCACCATCTCATCACCTCCACTACAATCACCATCTCATCACCTCCACTACAATCACCATCTCATCACCTCCACTACAATCACCATCTCATCACCTCCACTATAACCATCATCTCATCACCTCCACCACAACCATCATCTCATCACCTTCACCACAACCACAACCATCATCTCATCACCTCCACCACAACCATCATCTCATCACCTCCACCACAACCATCATCTCATCACCTCCACCACAACCATCATCTCATCACCTCCACCACAACCATCATCTCATCACCTCCACCACAACCATCATCTCATCACCTCCACCACAACCATCATCTCATCACCACCACCACAACCATCATCTCATCACCTCCACCACAACCATCATCTCATCACCTCCACCACAACCATCATCTCATCACCTCCACCACAACCATCATCTCATCACCTCCACCACAACCATCATCTCATCACCTCCACCACAACCATCATCTCATCACCTCCACCACAACCATCATCTCATCACCACCACCACAACCATCATCTCATCACCTCCACCACAACCATCATCTCATCACCTCCACCACAACCATCATCTCATCACCTCCACCACAACCATCATCTCATCACCTCCACCACAACCATCATCTCATCACCTCTACCACAACCACCTTCTCATCACCTCCACTACAACCACAACCACCATCTCATCACCTCCACCACAACCACCATCTCATCACCTCCACCACAACCATCATCTCATCACCTCCACCACAACCACATCCACCATCTCATCACCTCCACTACAATCACCATCTCATCACCTCCACTACAATCACAACCACCATTTCATCACCTCCACCACAACCATCATCTCATCACCTCCACCACAACCACATCCACCATCTCATCACTTTCACCACAAAAACCATCTCATCACCTCCACTACAATCACAACCACCATTTCATCACCTCCACTACAATCACCATCTCATCACCTCCACCATAACCATCATCTCATCAAATCCACCACAACCATCATCATCTGATCACCTCCACCACAACCATCATCTCATCACCTCCACCACAACCATCATCTCATCACCTCCACCACAACCATCATATCATCACCTCCACCACAACCATCATCTCATCACCTCCACCACAACCATCATCTCATCACCTCCACCACAACCACCATCTTATCACTTCACCACAACCACAACCATCATCTCATCACCTCCACCACAACCATCATCTCCACCTCCACCACAACCATCATCTCATCACCTCCACCACAACGACCATCTCATCACCTCCACCACAACCACCATCTCATCACCGCCACCACAACCATCATCTCATCACCTCCACCACAACCATCATCTCATCACCTCCACCACAACCATCATCTCATCACCTCCACCACAACCACATCTCATCACCTCCACCACAACCATCATCTCATCACCTCCACCACAACCATCATCTCATCACCTCCACCACAACCATCATCTCATCACCTCCACCACAACCACCATCTCATCACCTCCACCACAACCATACTCATCACTTCACCACACCACAACCATCATCTCATGACCTCCACCACAACCACAACAACCATCTCATCACCTCCACCACAACCACCATCTCATCACCTCCACCACAACCACCATCTCATCACCTCCACCACAACCACCATCTCATCACCTCCACCACAACCACCATCTCATCACCTCCACCACAACCACCATCTCATCACCTCCACCACAACCACCATCATCTCATCACCTCCACCACAACCACACTCTCATCACCTCCACCACAACCACCATCTCATCACCTCCACCACAACCACCATCTCATCACCTCCACCCCAACCACCATCTCATCACCTCCACACAACACCATTCATCACCTCCACCACAACCACCATCACATCACCTCCACCACAACCACCATCTCAGCACCTCCACCACATCACCATCTCATCACCTCCACTACAATCACCATTCATCACTCCACCACATCACCATCATCACCTCCACCACAACCACACCATCACATCACCTCCACCACAACCACCATCTCATCACCTCCACCACAACCACCATCTCATCACCTCCACTACAATCACCATCTCATCACCTCCACTACAATCACCATCTCATCACCTCCACTACAATCACCATCTCATCACCTTCACCACAACCACAACCATCATCTCATCACCTCCACCACAACCACCATCTCATCACCTCCACCACAACCACCATCTCATCACCTACACTACAATCACCTTCTCATCACCTCTACCACAACCACCTTCTTATCACCTCCACTACAATCACCTTCTCATCACCTCCACCACAACCATCATCTCATCACCTCCACACAATCACAACCACCATCTCATCACCTCTACCATAACCATCATTTCATCACCTCCACCACAACCATCATCTCATCACCTTCACCATAACCACAACCATCATCTCATCACCTCCACCACAACCATCATAACATCACCTCCACCACAACCATCATCTCATCACCTCCACCACAACCATCATCTCATCACCTCAAACCACAACCATCATCTCATCACCTCCACCACAACCATCATCTCATCACCTCCACCACAACCATCATCTCATCACCTCCACCACAACCATCATCTCATCACCTTCACCTCCACCACAACCATCATCTCATCACCTCCAACACAACCATCATCTCATCACCTCCACCACAACCATCATCTCATCACCTCCACCACAACCACCATCTCATCACCTCCACCACAACCATCATCTCATCACCTCCACCACAACCATCATCTCATCACCTCCACCACAACCACAACCATCATCTCATCACCTCCACTACAACCATCACCTCATCACCTCCACCACAACCATCATCTCATCACCTCCACCACAACCTTAACCATTATCTCATCACCTGCACTACAACCATCATCTCATCACCTCCACCACAACCATCATCTCATCGTCTCCACCTCCACCACAACCATCATCTCATCACCTCCAACACAACCATCATCTCATCACCTCCATCACAGTCACAATCACCATTTCATCCCCTCCACCGCAACCACAACCACCATCTCATCCCCTCCACCACACCCACCATATCATCACCTCCACCACAACCACAACCATCATCTCATCACCCCCACCACTACCACAATCTCAGCACCTCTACCACAACCACCATTTCATTACATCCACCATAACCACCATCTCATCACCTCCACCACTACCACAATCTCATCACCTCCACCACTACCACAATCTCATCACCTCCACCACACTCACCATATCATCACCTCCACCACAACCATTACCACAATCTCATCACCTCCACTACAATCAGCATCTCATGACCTCCACTACAATCACCATCTCATCGCCTCCACCACAACCACAACCACCATCAACACCACTATCTCTACCTATGTTGTTGAAACTACTATAACTTCTACTCCGTGTTTATCCCACTAACAACTCTACCGCAACAATCACCTCCACCTCAACCACTACCACCACCACCACCACCACTACTGCCATTTATCAAACTACAAGCTTATGCTCCCACCACCACCACCACCACCACCACCACAACCACTACCACCACCTCCACCACCACTACGACCACCACCACTAATGCTGTTGTTGCCGCTACTGCCACTTATCAAACTACTCGTTTATGCTCCTACCACCACCACCACCACTACCACCACCACCACTAATGTTGTTGCCGCTACTGCCACTTATCAAACTACAAGCTTATGCTCCTACCACCACCACCACCACACCACCACACCACCACCACCACCACCATTAATGTTGTTGTTGCCGCTACTGCCACTTATCAAACTACAAGCTTAAGGTCCTACCACCACCACCACCACTACTGCCGCCACCACCACCACCACCACCACCACCTCCACCACTACCGCCACCGCCAGCACCATCACCACCACCATCACCACCGCCACCACTACTGCCACCGCCACCACCACCACCACCACCATCACCACCACCACGACCACTAATGTTGTTGTTGCCGCTACTGCCACTTATCAAACTACAAGCTTATGCTCCTGCCACCACCACCACCACCACCACCACCACCACCACCACCACCTCCACCACTACCGCCACCTCCACCACCATCACCACCGCCACCACTACTGCCGCCGCCACCACCACCACCACCACCATCACCACCACCACCACCACCACCACCACCACCACCACCACCACCACTACTACTACTACTGCCGCCACTACCTCTGTTGCTGCTACTGCTACTACTATACCGTTGCTGCTTTAGGCCCCTATATTTCTGTTCAACAGTTCAATTCTCCCCTTTGAGAATCACATAACAAGCGCAGCGCCGTCGAATAATCGATTTTGATGTGGGTTCTGTATCGCGTTACCCTCGCAGGACTGCTGGGGACAACACTCCACAACTGAGCCTCTCCATGTTGCCGTGAACCTCTGCTCCTGACCCCTTTGTATCTAGTCTCAGTGCCATTGGCTGGAAGTGCCGCGAGGGTGGGGCCACGGGGAGGCGCCCAAGTTTCATCTGGGACGTTGTGTGACGTCTCATCACCAACTGATTTCCTGGCAGTCCGCCCTTCCGGCAAGTTCGTAAGGAACGTCTGTCTGTCCCTGAATCTTCGTAAGGAACGTCTGTCTGTCCTTGAATCTTCGTAAGGAACGTCTGTCTGTCCCTGAATCTTCGTAAGGAACGTCTGTCTGTCCCTGAATCTTCGTAAGGAACGTCTGTCTGTCCCTGAATCTTCGTAAGGAACGTCTGTCTGTCCCTGAATCTTCGTAAGGAACGTCTGTCTGTCCCTGAATCTTCGTAAGGAACGTCTGTCTGTCCCTGAATCTTCGTAAGGAACGTCTGTCTGTCCCTGAATCTTCGTAAGGAACGTCTGTCTGTCCCTGAATCTTCGTAAGGAACGTCTGTCTGTCCCTGAATCTTCGTAAGGAACGTCTGTCTGTCCCTGAATCTTCGTAAGGAACGTCTGTCTGTCCCTGAATCTTCGTAAGGAACGTCTGTCTGTCCCTGAATCTTCGTAAGCCGACGATGTCGTACGAAGACGTGCATGTATTGTCAAAAGCTCCTCGAAATAAGTTGCTCAATGTATACATCGAATATGGTAGAGACTTAAAGTAGTTTCTTAGGCGCATCTAAATGCTGGATTTAGACAAGATGGATAAATTAGGTCGCCGCCTTGACACAATGCAGAGAATGGGATTGGTGTGGTGGTGTTTGAGTGATGGTCGGGATGGACCTTAAAGAAAAGGCCGTTTCACAATTTTAACCTTTAACCTCTCTGACCAAGCGCTCAAAACACACGCTTTAATTAAAAAAAAACTTCGTCCCTTTGTCAGGGCAAAAATAGAAACCAGATGCTCAACGCTTGTATTCATAGCTCGAGTCTTTCGTGTGAAACAGATGAACATATTCTGGTAACACCTGTCATGAGTGAATGCATTTCTCAACAGAAATCCACAGAACAGTAACTGGCAGTCTTCTGCTCCCTGAAGGCGAGCCACGATTCTCTAATCGTCTATCACTCTCTGTTCTGCTGACTTGTGCCTGTATGACATTAAATTTAAGCTGCATCAGAGTGTAAACACCCCAGTAGATCTGATGCACGATTATGTGGATGCATCTGTGTGAAAACCTCGCAGAGCATTTGAATGTTTCAGTCGTGCCTTTAACCTGTATGGGTTGCTGCAGGTTTTTGTGCTACTTACTGACGGAAATTCCATATCCACGGGGGCTGGGTAAAAGTGCAGTTCCTTTGCATCAGAGTGGATATCTGAGTGGTTTTGCTATCGCGCTGTTGTATTTGTTTCTGTGTTTCTCACAGGCATGATTAACGTTGCAGTGGAGTGAGGGTCTTTGAAAGCATTCTTTGTTGGTCTTTGCAGCTGTTTGTTTTACTCTAATGGATTGTGTTAGCTAATGTGCGCTGTCTATTGGTGTATGGCTGCTCCCGCGCCTCCTGATCAGGACAAACTTGCATAAGAATGGCTGCTTTCAGTGTTATTATGAAGACTGCACAATAAACCAGTTTTATTGTCTAACTTTGTATGCTCCCTTTGTCTGTAACCCGGAGGCCTCGACACTAACGCTTCAGAGTCAAAGCCTTCTTGCTCACCTCTCGAACGACGAGGAAGGCGATGCAGACGATGGCGAAAATGGAGATGACGAGGTCGAGGACGAGCCAGAACTGGTGGAAAAAGGCCAGACGCTGCTTGACCATGGCGATGGTGGTCCTGACCATCAGCCACACGAAGACCAGGAGCGCCACGATCTCTGCCAGCAGGAGGAAAGCGCCCTTGGCACCCGAGTGTCCGTACACCTGGAAGGGCTGGATGCTGGAGTTCGTGTACACTCTGCCCGTCTCTGAGGAGAGAGAGAGAGAGAGGACCAAGAGTGATGCAAAATAGGCGGAGAGAATCTCGTAGCCCCAGTCAGATGGTTAGGGTACTGTCACAGCACGTTCGCGCCGAACATGTTTTCGTTGTCATGTGTCATGACTTCTCACAACCAAATACATGTTGGAAAATTGATCACAACAAACACACACACACACACACACACACACACACACACATATATATATATATATATATATATATATATATATATATATATATATATATATATACAAAGCTTATTTTCGTATCACCGTTAGTATATTCGTTATTAAATTTGGAATAGGATGTTGAATTTTGGGGTCTGTAGTCATGTGGATATTCGGAATATTTTTCACCTCTGCTATCGGTGTTTTTTCGTTTGGTTTCTTCTCTCTCTCTCTCTCTTTCTTTCTCTCTCTCTCTCTATCTCTATCTTTCTCTCTCTCTCTCTCTCTCTCTCTCTCTCTCTCTCTCTCCTATTTTTGTGGTTTTGGTCCAACTGTATCCACTTTTTTCACCTGGAGCATTTTGGTTATTAAACGTGGAATTCAGTTTTTTGCATGCCAGACAAGCAGATGCGATGTAAAAGAAGCTTCGAAATGCTGTGGAAGCTGCCTCTTTTGGATTTGGAAGAAACACACGCTGACCTGAGGG
>JAWQFJ010020124.1:0-73653 GCA_034096865.1 Theodoxus fluviatilis | reverse complement strand
AGTGAAAGAGCCAAAAGAGTGATTTTTTGGTTATGTGTGTTTTTTCCCCTTCTGTCATGCTGTATTTCATTGTACTTGCCTCAACATTGTTGCTCCACAGCCATGTGCCACTCAATAGTCTCCACACCTAAAAATATGCATTTAACCCTCTGTGATATAATTTTTGAGCATGTTGCACACTATCTCATCTGAACGTTGGCTTAAAGGCACCAAATGCAGCTAGAAGAATGTGAAATTGAGACAGTAATGGAATATCCAGTTCTGATTCAACATTGTTTTTTGCCCTATTAGATTTAATTGAAGTATGTCTTTGTTTTGAAACACCTATTTTTGGAAAAGGTCTACTTGGTTAATAACAGTGACCCACGTGTTGCAGGCTTGTTTGATAAATGTTATGACTTTAGGCACGCTGCATGCTGGATGTTGTAAGTAATCGGTTAGGTGCCAAGCCTTAAGGTCCTGGGCATCAGCTGTTGTATATCATAACCTGCCACGTGCCTCTACATGTTTCATACTGTCTAAGTCATTCTCATGTCCAGGAAATAATTTCCCTCGATATCAGTGGGATCCCTCTCATTGTCCTGCATAGAATACGGAACAACCCTAAACTCCTACATAAAAAAGTGTGAGTTATCGCTTACGTGATTTCCATGAAAAGGAAAGTTGTATCCATAAGCTGAAGTTAACATACTTGGTATTACTCATTTGCCATAATCTGATATTTTCTGTTTTAAAATGCATGTGGTTGGGAATTTAGCCCACATTTTTTCCTTACCTCAGTAACTACAAAATTAATAGGTTATGCCTGTAAATCTGAAACATTTTAGTCTTTTGATAATCAGAAGTCACATACTTGTTATGTCCCTCTTTGTTAAAGTTGTACTTTGTTGAAAGTTTTTTTCATTATCTACTTTAGTGTTAAAGAGACATGAATTTTATTGGCAAGAACAATCAACTCATCTAGATTTTGTACATTTCTCCCATTGGTTGTTGCTAATATCTCATGTAAAGTCAATAAAAAAGTGGAACGTGCTGAATGCGTTAGGTTCTATGCTGCATTGAACATGTTTTGTCTCTAGATTTATTTGTATGAAGCAGTTCCTTGAACAGCTGTAGATGAACAAGCTAGAACGATATGCTGCATCTCTTAATTAAGCAGCAAAAGATCACAGCACGAAGTGGTGAAATTGTCCAGGGAAAATCTCCACCCAAGGCATAAAAGGAAGGGGTGTTGGAAGGGTGGGCACCCACCTGAATGGCAGATGCTGATTCTCTCCTGCTGGGACTATGAAGCAGGGAGCTACTTGCTGCTTCATTGTGATGACATGGGGCTTCTTCTTCCAGTCAGTGGACAAATGTGTGAGAGGACTGAGTAGTGTGTAGCTGCTTTGTAACTCAAATCCCTGCACCTCTGTTTGCCCTGTCTGTGCTGATGCTTGAATTCTTCTTGATCTCACCACAGCATAATACTTCTCATGCAGCTGCCCGTTTCTCTGGCAGCATGGTTTGCTAGACTGAAACTAGAGCTATTGCAGTTGTTCTTTGCTAAGGCACCTCTGTTTTTCTTCTCCAGGAACAGATCTGCGCGGCCCACGACCTTCTGGACGAGAAAGGTGTGTCTAGAGTTGCCATCACAGTGGCGGCTCTGGTTGCCATAGGAACCAACCCCAAGCAGTCTGCTGTATGACAATTGCCCGAGCTGCTGGGTGGCATTGCCTGTCTCTCCATTCTTCTCCTGTTGTTCGTCACCGCGTCGGAACACATGGGAATCCCAGTGTCTTCGTTCATGTAGTCAGTCAAAAAATAGCACTGAGCTGCAAGCAAACAACTGGGGCTAAACCACTCAAGTTTTGTAAGGCCTTTTTTTGTGTAGACATTACAGTCTGATATGTTAAAAACTAATTTATCAGTACAAAGACAAAGGGTGATTATGCTAAACAACACAGAATGGGGGGTATCAAGTACTCTGATGGCTTATTTTAGTGAAATTGTTTTTGGTTTTAGCAGTTTGCTATTCTGGTAATTTATTCACTGAACTTCACTTGAAGGATTAAAAAAAAAACACCAAATCAATTCATTGTATTTAATTAGTTTTCAAATTTTCAGTAACAAAGTTTCGTGCTGTTTTGGGGAGGGGTGATGGCTAAGGGTACATTGCCAGATGGATAATATTTGTTCTCTCATGGAAAACTAGAAGCACTTGTTATTTTGATTTTGACCATTTTTACTTTTTTGTGGTTTTTGACTCTACCACAAACATTCACATGATTTTTTAGTGCTGCTGTTAGGACTGCTGTGATGAAAAGTATGCTTGCAGTTTGGTAGGCAGAGCCCCTCATACTCAGATGGAATGGGCCTGCATTTAGGGTTCTGGTGAGGTGAACTCCCTTCCCTGTGTCTAGACTTACATTCGTGTACATTGGAATCTCTTTGTTTTGGCACCCGATGTCAGTTGTACATATTTTCTTTTCCCACCACTTGTAGGTTTTTCTTATTTTGCAGAAATCCAGACCAAAAGTTGAGTACTCGTTAGATCTGCTTCCTAATAGAATGAATGATTGATATACTTTTGTTCACTCAGTTTACAGTCTCTTTTGTACTTCTGTTGCCTTGAACTTGTGTTACACCATCTTCTATTTGATTATGTGTCACAGTGATTGGCTTCTGTCTGTAGATCTCATGAAGCTGTGTAGTTGGACTGACTACTTTGTACATAGGTTCTCCTCACCAGAATCCAGGATACAACAAGTGGCACTGGAAGTCATTGTACAGTCAGGCTCAGTTTTGTAAGAGATTGTACAGATGCTTTTATTACTTTGTCTATCAGAGAATGTATTGATAAGTGCAATATTTATAAGGAATTGGTTGTTCTTTTCAGAGATCTTTTTTTGTATGTGCCACATGTGTGCACCCACAATTGTTTAATTAATTTATGTCGCCATCACACAGCCCCCTTTCTGTTCAGCAAGTGCATCAGCACAATGGTGGAGTCTGGTGTAGTTATACAGAACTGCGCTGGACAAACTCACAGGTGTCTCATGGCCTGTCTGCACTGGGCCAGAAGATTTGTTAACCTTTTTTTACCTCACCAACTTATCTTGCACACGATGCTTCAATGGAGTTCGGAATTTTTTTCTCCATCTTTTTTCCCCCTGAAGTTCTTCTTTAATTGATCTGACACCACCACAGTCGCAGAGTGCCTGGAGAGGCACACTGTTTGAGATGACTGGGCGAGTGGAGGGAACTTGGCAGCAGAGGAAGAGGAACGCATTGATCTGGGTGACTTTCTCTATGGAGATGCAGGGACACAAAGCAATCAAGAATCTTGCCAACCCAGCAGCCGAAATATGATGGCCATCCTGAAGTCATTGTCTTCAGGAGGCAGGCTGCGAACCAAAGTCTGCGGTACCAGACCATTGTCTTGGCCGCTGAACTCATTGTCTCACTAGCTCATCTACTCTGGCATGGCATTTACTTTGGGTCTGGAAGTGGCAAGCACATTAGTGCTCACAAACACTCCTCAGCAAGATCCAGACCATTCACTCATCTTACATGAATCTTTAGACATCCATCTGTTTGAATCAAGTCATGTAGTGTAACTAGAGGGCCAGGAATCTGATGGCTCCTCATAGCATGGTCTCAGCATTACTGTGTGGATCCTTTGTCCCTCCGAGTTGGAACATGCACAACTTGGATGACTCATCCAGGTTGCCTTATAAGCTTCGTGCGGAAGTAGTGGAGAATCGTCCCCGTTTTTGTGGCACTTAGTGGAATGCCAAGTAAGTTATGAGTCCCAGGTGTGTGATACTGCTCATTCTAGAGTGAAGTTAGCATTGACCATTATCCATCTTGGAGGAGACCCCTGATTTGTCCTGTCATCTTAACCACCTGGTTCGAGACCAAATCGTTTTGCATTGTGTCTTCCTGCTGCTGCCATGCCCTGTATCTGCTTGTATTTGCATACATTATCAACCTGTGTGTATCTCTAATTCCCTCGAAGTACCATGCTGTTGAAGACTTCATCCTGATCATAGGCTGTGTACATGAAAAGCCATCTATTTGCCCCTACATCAGACCAGTCTCACTAGTTGGCTTTTTACGGATGTGTTATTGGGCAACCTGTACACCGGATCTGTTGATTCTGTCATTGAAGAAGTTTTTACCCGAGAGATAGCATTTTTGTATGTATTATGTACAGTACATGAAACAGTTTACATCTGTCAACCACATCTAGGCTTGTTTTGATTCATTGTCCCTGACATTGTTTATTGTCATATCATCTAATGGACTAACCATATCACGAGTGTGTGCCACTGTTTGTTTTCTGTACTTATGGACTTGTGAGATTGATTACACAATTGTTCTCAAAGACAATGTTTATGTTGCTGTATTTGCTCCTTGTGCCTTTTTTTCGTTTGAATTGACAAGAAGCAATCAAAAACAGCTTGTCTGCTGCCTACTCCTAAAGACTTTGGTCGCGTAATGCTTACCTGTTTGGGAAGTGCAGATGGTGTTGGCCTTGTCAATAAGGGAAAGACCATCTACTTATGAATGTCCTTTTAAAATGGTGTTGATTAGCCATCATGATGCAAAACTTGTATCAAAGAGCACACAGAGAAGATAGTTATGGCTACTACTATGTCTCTAGGGAAACCATGGCTTTGTATCATTATCTAGTTTTTTAAATTATAATTTTTATTTTGTTTCTTTCTTTCCCATCTTACAAGTAAATATGGTGCTCTGGCTCCACTGCAGTGTAAACTTAGATTTTTCCTTTGCTTCCATGATCTTTTCTGTATTGATTTCTGTTAAGTCTTAGATTTTAATTTTTGGGGGGAGTTTTTTTTTTTCTTCCTTCCCATGCCTGTAGATGGTAACACGCTTTACTTTGGGATTGTATGTGAACAGTTTAGGTGGACTTGCTCACTGCCACTGTACATCTTGTACTCCATCAGTGTACATTGCCTTGTAATAAATCATGGCAGGTAGTCAGGGATGATGTCTACATTTGTGGTAGTCTTTGTGATGAGGTTGCACATGTAGAATGGTACACTTTTCTAGTTTAACCAAATGATCTCCCGGGAATTCTAAGTATAGTTGCTCAAATTTTTGGGGAGTAATATGTACCATTGGCTTGTTCTGGTCATCTCTGATGTTGGCAAGGGCACATCATAACCGTGTAGTCATTTGGTAGCTACTGGAAACTTGTGTAGCCCTTTCAGCTGTCAGGACATTTTTGAGAACCCATCAAAGTAGCCCAACTTCTCAGGATTTTTAAAATTTTTGTACAAGTTCATTTGTGTCTTTTGCAAAAATCATTAGCTAAAGGCTGCTTGGTTATGCTCTAGTAGTATGCCGTTTTCCTTAGATTAAATGTGATACAGCAGCAGGGTACCATGTTTTTCTGTAGTGGAACATGTCACTATGCAGACGTAATGCAATATTCTGTCCATGATATTTTATGGTATCGAGACATGCAAAACTTTTCCCTTGCTGAATCATGAAATGCCCATGTGACCTTGCTGCTAACCATTGCCTTGCCCATTGACTGGTGGAGTCTTAGTGTATTTCTAGTCTTGTTGTGGAGAGCTTGGCTTCTCCTGTGTGTACAGAGGGTAACTTATTGATTCTTGCTGTAGCAGGCCCAACACAGTCCTGACTTGATTTCTCACTGTACAAGACAACTGTAAATAGCATAATGCCTTCTTCCTCTACCCCAGTCCAGGACTGATGCTGTATGTACATGCTCATGTTTGGTGCTGATCCTACCTGGCTGGGGGGAGCAACTAGAACCAGTTAGCAAGTGTCCCAGAACTTTCCACCTCGGCTCCCCTCCTGTACTCACTTGCAAAGGGTTTGACTTGCAATCATGTAACCCAGTCTCGCCTGCATAGTCGGCTACCAAAACAATAAATCTGAACGCTACCCTTGGACTTTGTCGTGTTTGCAGTGCATTATGTTGCCCTCTGTAGGCTCCTGTTGTGAAGGAGCTGGGTGGAGGGTCCTCAAGTCCTGTGCCAGTGGGACCACAGCCCAAAACTGAACTTAAGTGCAAATGATCCGACCCTGTCTCCATGCCAGGCTGCCCCTGGTTGAGGTTCCAGCTGATGAGGTGGGCTTTGAATGGCTCCTACCTCGTGTCACTCTAGCTTCCACTACATGTACAGTGCTGACCGAGGAAACCCATTGTGCTATAGATGTTTTACAGATCTATACATGGTGGATTGCAGCAAGTATCCAAAAGATTTTATGCTAGCCTTGATCACACCAAGGTAAATGCTGTATCTTTAGTATGACAGAACCCACCCACCATTCACTAGATTATTATTTGTTGTTGGCATCCGTCAGTCTCGTGAGACTATGGGGTGTGCGCCAGGTTTGGTCAGTCCGGGGTTGAGAGGCAGCATACTCTGTGGCTGTAGAGCCCGATCCTTGAGCCGCATGCTCTGTTGCACTTGTCGCAAGTGAAGTCTTGGCGTGGCTCTGTGGATGCCGATGCTATCCTCTGTCGTCTGCGTTCTCTCCTCTCCTCCCACTGCTCCCGTCTCCTCCTCTCGCTGGCCTGGATGCCAGTCTTGACGGCGTGTCTCCAGCTGTTGCGGTCAGCGGCCACCGTTTCCCAGTCTGCTGGGTTGATGCCTCCCGCCGTCATATCACGTTTACAAACGTCCTTGTAGCGGAGGAGAGGTCTTCCTGCAGGTCTGGATCCCGTGGCGAGCTCGCAGTACAGCACATCTTTGGGTATTCGGCCGTCATCCATCCTGCTGACGTGACCCAGCCATCTAAGTCGTCTCTGGCTGAGCATGGCGAACATGCTGGGAATACCTGCTTGCGCCAGTACGTCCTTGTTGGGGATGCGGTCATGCCAGCTGATGCCCAGGATCCTTCTGAGGCAACGCATGTGAAAGGTGTTGAGCCGGCGTTCTTGGCGGGAATACAGGGTCCACGCTTCGCTTCCGTAAAGGAGCGTGCTGAGAACACAGGCCTGGTAGACTTTCATCTTGGTGTTTGTCGTCAGCATGGAGTTGTCCCAGACACGCTTTCCGAGGCGGGCCAGTGATGTTGCGGCTTTGCCAATGCGCTTGCTTAGTTCGGCGTCCAGAGATTATTAATAATATGGCAAAACAAGAAGCACAATGAGAAGATTAGGAAGAATGAGTATAAATTCACACAAAAATAAATATTGGAAGAAACATGTATATTTACATCAGTTAACACCTGCCGCGCAGATGCCGGCTCAAGCAAGGATGTCACTCTATGCAAAATGAGCCAGTGCACTGCTCTGTGTGTTGAAGAAGATCCCCTTGAATGATCCATTACTCAAACAGTACACCTTGAGTTATCAAAATATTCCTTCTTGAACACCACGCTTAGCTTGGTACAGAACGGTATACCTAAGGTTACAGTTGAGGGTGGTAGAGATGTACAGTTTGCAGGCTACATATCTTTCTACATGTTTGTAATTGTACAGAACTCGCTGAGCCAATACTAATACATCATATCCAAGATACACATGATCATCATAGTTAAAACTGTAAGGTTAAATAACAGCACAATTAACAGAGGACACCCCAAAGGTGCCATCCTGAACTTGTTAAAATCGTACGTAGCTAGAAAGTCCATTTAACTTGCCCATTTATTTACTTCAGCACAACACTGATGAAACAGAACTTTTGGAATGATTGGCATGCCAAAAGTAACACTTTTCTACAGTTTAACACGACAAAAATGCTTTTCCATAAAACATACGTCCACATCATCCACCATTGGTATTGGCAAAAGAACTTGGGAGAACACACTCCCAAGGCAAAATGCAAATATCTGTTTGTGACGAGCCCACAAATGATTCAGTGAAAGAGAACAAAAAGATGTAATTTTGGCCGTCAATTTTAAATCCAGCCACTATTTCAGCCTGTTCAAACAGTTCAGAAGAACATGCATGTCCACATCATCTACAATCTGATGGCACTCAGCAGAGCATCATGTCAAGTCTGTTACAAAACAATAACAAATAAACAAACAAACCTGACAACAAAAAAACTAAATGCAGTAATGGAAACTTCCCTGCAATGATCCCACAGTTCTTTCTCATGCCAACACCAGTAAGCCCCTGTCCGTCCTTCAATCAACTACCAACAGCCAGCAGCACTTACAGATACAAAACCTGTTGCTGGTAAATGAGAATAGAGTTGCTGATCAACTGTGACAGAAGCCATACGGTGATCAGGTGTGCGTTGCTTATGGTAGTATCTTGCAAGGACTTGCAAAGGAATAGGCAACATGTGTCAACATGATGACAGGAGATGTAAAGGCAATCGAATGTTGACACATGATGACACCAGCCATTGCCTCGCAAGACTTCTTTGCAAAGCCACTATGGTTTCACCTACAGCTGTTCTGCTGACCATGCACTCAAAGCAGGCGGTTGCTCATTAGCTGTGCACTGCATTTCAGTCGGGGGCTCAAGTGTCTCCTACAGTTCACTGGGATCATCAAGGAACTCCTTTCCCAGTCAACTTGCCTCACAAGAACAACACTTTACATGTCAACTTGGATGAAATGCAAAGGAGGAAACGGTACAAAATCTTAGAACTACAAACGATAACAGCCGATTCAGAGAGGAGCCAATTCAGGAACCCACTCCTTTTTACAGACTGGCCTTTGTGCAATTTCATAAATGATGAAAGAAAGGCAAAGAGAAGCAAGTCCTACTAACAAGACGATTTTCCCCCGTCCCAATTAAAAAAACATGAAACTCCTTAAAAGCTCACGTCACAAGGAAATGGATGTGGATCTCTTTTTTTGTGTGCATAAAGTTATGATGAAAGTAACATTTTCAACATGTGATTAAGTGGTAATATTTGAAGTTTACACCACTACATCCACTTCCCTAAATCAAAAATAAAAGGGGCAACCTGTTTAATCAACAACAAAAAATTTCCACAACTGAATAAAACTATGTATGTAATATCAAACACGGAAATTAGAGCAACAAGCACACTAAGAGAACTGAATGGTTCATAGGTTTTTCTTTACCCATAAAAAAGCATCCCCAGTGCATCTGGACAGAGCATGCAAGGACCAGAAGACAACTGGAAGACCCTAGTTCTACAGGGAGAGGACAATAAATGGCTATCAACAGGTCGGGTGGGAGGTGGACGTTTACATATACAAAAGCACAGGAGGGTTTTCAAAGTCATCTTCAAGCCATAGCCAAGGAGGCAGCCCCAAGAAGACAGATCTGCTTCCAACTGCCCCTTGTCTGAGACAACCAATGCTATTCCGTCCATTCCATGTCTGCCAAGGGTTTTATTGAGTACAGAATGCCTGACCAAAACATGTGTCTGCATCTATCATCACCAGGAAACTGAGAGGATTGTGAGCACCCAAAAAGTAGCAAAGACCAAACAGCTTGACGTTTAAGATTTTCTTATATCCTTCTACTGCAGATCTCATCCCATGAAATGCCCCTATATTAAAATAATTAATAAATTAATCCCTCCCCAAAACATATTATTTGTTAGGAGAATCTCGCCCTCTCCCAATTTCTATAATGTAGCAGAGTGAAATCTAAAGACCATCAATCCTCCATTTACTTATACTCTTACCCATCCCTGAGCATTTCAACAGACTTAACTTCTCACTTTGCACTGAGCACAATGAAATGAAATGTTCATAATCCATTCATTTAAAGTCCACGCTAAATACATTGAACTTCCTCCCCTAGTACATAATCTTTCAGCCCCCACACTGCAACCCACTGCCTGCCTCCCAGCACAAGAACACTGGTGAAGGAACACACTGTAGCATCATCAGCCACGGACCCATTTGCAGTCCATGGCTCTCCTGAAGAATCAAAGCAGTTTCAGAAGACTCAATAAGACTTCAAAGTCAGCACAAACTGCGACAGGACTCAAAATACGACTAGTAGGTTTCTTCCCATTCCTTCCCTCTTTCCCCCCAAAAAAATTGTTAATCAATGAAACAGCATGGGCAGAGAGAAGCAAACCAAAAAAGGGAGGAGCAACAGTCTTGGTTGCCTGGCACTAGGATCAGGAGGTCAGGAGGAGGGAGAGGAACTCCACTTGGTCTGGCGACATCTGGGCCAGGCAGGCTTGGAACACCGTCTCGTTGGACTGTGGGGAGAAAAATTATGAACAGCTCCATTAAGAATGTACTGAGCACCATTCTGCAAGCAGTCCAGTAGTTCAGGCACCTGCCTTGCCATCTCTTGGCAGTTCAGAGGTGCAGTGTTCAGTGTGACATGTATCTTAAAGTGGTATCCCTGCATGAAATGCTTAAATCTAAGTCTGCATTGCCTCTCCCTACCAAGGAGCTCGTGAGTTTAACACTGAGCAATGCACTTTGGCAACCAAAGATGAAAATCCACACATCTTTCATTTGAAAGCTATAACATGATCATTGTCATCTCATAAAACACAACCCCCCCGCAAACCAAGCTACCCATCCAGACCAATTCAAGAACGACAGCCGAAGGTGACACAGACCTGCACTTGGCGTACAACACCGAGCATGCGTTGGAAGACCTCCTGGTCAGGGGTGACTGCCTCCTTGGTCATGGCCTCAGCAATGACCACCATGATGCGGGGAAGGTTCTGGTTGTTCTCCCCAATCAGCCCCGGGTGGTTCCTGCAATGAATGAATGAATGAAGGAAGCTTTAGCATTTGTCGGCCTTTGTAGGCTATGCAAGGCCACTGACCATGAAAATGCTAGAGCTGGTAAGAGAAAGAGGGAGTCAAATCTTGATTTCCCCAGTTATCTGCCACTAGGCAAACTCCAGAGGAAGCCAGGCACACAGTGAACATCGAGATGAGCAGACTAAGCCTCAGTTAGGGGAGAAAAAAAGGTGATTAGCAACATCTCTGTCGTGTTTTTCACAGTGGGCCAAATTAATGCTGACCTTCACCCCAAGGTTCGTGGATCTGGCGATTTTCAACATGCTTTGGGACACAAATAAGCATTACAGTTAACATAAAATAATCATAGTTAAAATGACCATTCATCATTATCCATCAAATTTTACCATATTACAACCAACAGATCTGGTACAGCCAATCTTGCAACCTTTTGGCAAATCACAACCAGGTTTACATTCCTCTAATCAGAGCAAGGCTTACAGTTTCTCAGCCAATCAAACCAAAGTTAATGCCAGCCAATCATAACCAGCTTAACTTCTCCAAAAGTTCCTGCTGAACATCAGCTACTTACACTGCCAGCAGGTCACACAGGTAGTTGTAGACGTGCACTGCCTCATCTGTGTCCTCTGTCACTGGCAGCCAGTAGACCAAATGGGAGATAAGCTCATCTAAACCACCAAGCTTGGAGGCATTGTACTTGCAGATCTTCACCACAGCTGCTATGGCATTCTCTGTGGCATTGATGTTTTCGGGGGTGCGGGCCTCAGGATCTTCAATCACTTTGACCAGGGTTGGAATGACCCCTGAGGAGAGATACAATGCTACGATCTGAATTCCTCACAGGGATTCGCATATGTGTGGCTCAAAATGGAACAAATTATATCAATGGAGTGAGAGGAATGTGTCCAAAGTGTAGTTAGTCACCAATCCTATATTGGTCATAAGTAAATGAAGAAGTGGCAACTATGGGAAGTAAAACTTCTTACATTGATTTAAAAGTTTTTCATTATGGAGACTTAGCTCTAACCACTTCTCAGCTGCAAGCCTAACAAAGTGACCTACCACAATTCCAGCAACATACATAGTGATACTGATAGGCCTAAGAAGCATTTCAGCTGCAAGCCTAGATAAAATTCTAAAGACAGGCCTTGCCAGATCTGGCTGCAAGGCCACAGAATAGATCTGGTGACAGGCCTAGCTACAGACAATTCTCATGATAGACCTAGCTACAGACAGATCTAATGTTAGGTCTAGCTACAGTTCCTGCTGCAGGCACTGAAAGGAATAGCTACAGATCTAGCTGCATGTCTGGCAATAGATCTAGCTGGAAACTAAGCCACAGGCTTTCGTACAGATCTAATGAAGGAAGCGACGAGATCTGGCTACATGTTAGATCTCCCTATAGGCCTAGTTACAGGCTTGATGACATGTAGCTTAAAAGCTCACGTACAAGCCAAGCCAGAGACCTTCTCAAGGAACTGACCACAGAACACTCACCAGCACAGGCCTCAGCATAGGCCTCCCCACCAAACTGGGCCATGACGCCCACACCATATGCAGCAGCCTGGCGTACTTCCATAGATCTGTCCTCCACAGATGCAAGAAGATTGGGCAGGAAATACTCCTGGTACTTCAGAGATGTCTGAAGGGGGCAGAACAAAAAGTGTTCACCTGAATGACAAATTTTTCCAAGACAGAGGATTCACAATGAAAATTCTGCATAACAAGCAAGTTCCGATTTGAAATAAAATACTTCTGCGGGCCTCTCCGGTAATGGGGTGGTTCAAAATTTAATTGCAATGAAAATTATCCATACCCCACAGTGCTGTAATGCATTAATCCCAGTTTGATGCAATATGCAAATGAAGGAGAGGAAGAGGGAGGGGGAGGGGTGGGAGAGAGAGAGAGAGAGAGAGAGAGAGAGAGAGAGAGAGAGAGAGAGAGAGAGAGAGAGAGAGAGAAACCAAGCACCACATCCTTATTGCAACTATGTTCATTATCACAATTGTCACACTTACTGCCATCATAAATGCTCATTAACACATTAATCACCTTTATTATAATCACTGTATTACTTTTCACTTTTTGACTGTCTTCATCATTATAATCACAACTGTCAACAATAGCAGTCTTTGTTCTGATAATCATCATCCTATCACCGCCATCATCCTTATCCAGGAAGGCTACTGACCTGGCCAGCGTGTTCAAGCACATCATCCCACACACACAAAGCCCACTGTCTATCTGGCCAGGGCCTGTCCTGAGCCTGCCAGGAAAACAGAACCAATGCATTATCAAATCTCATTTTCAGTTCACATCCAACAGATCCTGAGCAGGGACAAAAACAAAGACAGCTCTCCAGCCAAAACCATATCTATGAAACCCCAAAGGCAGTCACTCGAAATTTAATTAGTATCCAACTCAGTAATAAGTTTCCCTATGCTTGCTTCAACAATTCACAACAAAGGTCACTTTACTTTTAACAGTCTTTAAATGTGTTAAGCAACCATCTCCCATATCTGATATGAAAGGGCATGTTGTGATTTATTCTGTAAACTTAAAATAACTTCTTACAAAAACTTCCTCATGTACAAGTTTGCTTACATTGACTTCTGCACGATCACTTTCCATTTTTATGAAATTGCACAATTCTTTCAGTCCCACACATGCATGCATGCATGCACACATGCACCAAATACACACACACATGCACACACACACAAATGCATTGCATTACCTACCATCATTTTCACATAGTAGGGCATAATCTGTTCAAAGATGGGCAGGAAACTTTCTTTGTGAGTTCCGAAGAAGGCATGAAGAATGTCAGCTATTTTGCTAAGTATGTACACATCTTCATCATCCTGGAAGAAAAGCAGGAAGCAATTTAGCAAAGTGACCCATAAGACAAGCATGCCAGTTTGTTTAGCCCATCCATGATCCTAAAGTAAAGGTGTGGCATTATTCACATAGCAACTTATCACCCATAATGAAGTTTCAAACTGCTTTACACTTTACACATTGATCACTGAACTGATCAGTCTATCCTTCTCGGGTACCTGCTGACAAATGCAGAGACAGACAGAAAAGAGGAACAGTCTGATAAGCACACTGACACCACACCCCAGGGGGTATTCCAACCCGATGCCGACTCAGGGCCACATACAGCATGCCCGCAGAGGTCTCTGGTTTTATTTCAGGGTGGGTGGGGGGGTGGGTGGGGGGAATTACCACGAGCTGAGCACCTTTCTCAAGGATGAAACTCTGGGGTCCACACAGCCTCAAATGCCACACCCACTAGTCACTCAGTCACACAGAGCCCCACGTTCCAGGTATATGACAATACTCTTTATGCTTCATGTTTTTCAGCAAATATATGCACTCCAACGTTCACATCTTACACGTGTTCCCTTAAGGCAATGGTTCTGTGCTTAAGTCTCCTTCAGTTTAATTCCACACTATTTCTTCCATTAACCCTTTCCTGTTCAATTGGTATAAATCCTAACACCCACCATCTGTTCAACTCGATGTCTATTCAAGGAGGGTGCTTCGGTTTCAAGTGTTTCCAATTAAACTAAGGAATCTGGGAATGGTCAGCGTGGTTCCACTCTGGAATTTCCCTGTAAGATCGCATTACCATTTTCAGATGCTAGTTTCCCCAGAGAGAGTGGGAAGGGATGTATTTATCTCTAGACAGCTGCACTTGCAACATGCATCTCAGAATTCTTGCACTAGCAGCCTGTCATAGTTTCAATGTCTGAACAGGAAAGGGTTAAAGAGATATCAAATATGACCAAAATAATCATGATGCAGAGTCTGCCTTCAACATGGTAATGGAAACAATAGCAAGAATCAACATCGAAGTCTTTATCATCTGTTTCTCAAATGTTGAATTTCTGAAGACACCTACCTCCTCTAACAAGGACTCCTCCACTACATCGTCATAATCTTCATCTTTTCTCTTCTCTGAAATAAAAAGATATTCACATGTGAAAAAGTCATGCCTTATTTCATTCTTGCAAAACGGACAGAATGCATCGCTTGCTGTTGTAATTACATGATAATCAAAAGACACCACAAGCTCAGCTGCAAGAAGGCAGAAATGGCAACTGTTTTTGAATGAATGATTGAATGAATGAACGAATGAATGAATGGTTTTACAGCCTATCAGCCTTTGTAGACTACATAAGGCCATTGATCATGAAAAATCACCAGAGCTGGTGAAAGTAAGAGCAAGACCAAGTCTGATTGCCCTAGTTATTTGACTTTTGCGAATCACAAAGGGAGATGCAGTGGGTCTATTCTTACCCCAAACACATGGGCAGGGGGGGGGGGGGGGGGGAGAGAGGGAGAGAGAGAGAGAGAGAGAGAGAGAGAGAGAGAGAGAGGAGAGAGAGAGAGAGAGAGAGAGAGAGAGAGAGAGAGAGAGAGAGAGAGGGGAGAGAGAGAGAGAGAGAGAGAGAGAGAGAGAGAGAGAGGAGGAGAGAGAGAGAGAGAGAGAGAGAGAGAGAGAGAGAGAGAGAGAGAGAGAGAGAGAGAGAGAGAGAGAGAGAGAGACAGCTGCATTTGAAACAAGGCTGAATGATACCTGAATTCTGTAAGGCCCAAAGGTAAAAACGTGCTCAAATCACACATTGATAACAACCAGTGTTCTTCAGGTTCCAGATATCTCTGTGGATTGAGGGTAGGAACAGATCCATCTCATCATCCTACAAGACTCACACAAGACAAATAGCTAGGACAATAAAGTTCCACTTACTCTTACTCTCTAGCTTGACCAGTTCTACTGATTTTTGTGGTCAACGGCCTTACCAAGGCTGAAAGGCCACAAAACCCCATTTATTCATTGAGGTTCACAATGGGGCACTGTGAGCGCTGTCAGTGGAATTGGGCTCCGTGTTTTGTAGAGACAAGGCGGCACTGCCCACACCTACCCTGTCTCTGAGCTTGCTTTTCAAAGTGTTCCTTGAGCATCTTGTCCAGCAGCTGCACCAGCTCAAGCAGCTGTTCCTCGTTCATGCAGCCCTTGCCAATCTTCTCCACACACTGCAAGCACAGGCATTGCAGTACAGTCTTCAGGTCGTCACTGAAGAACATCACTTAGGAATGTACAGAAAAGTCCATCATCAATTACACACATAAGTACTGTGACAGAGAAGCCACAAAAATTAACAAAATTTTATGGATGAAAATGCTATTCATTGCCAACAAAAAACACCAGTTACACAGTTAAATTCTGGCATTTTAAACAGAGCATTTAAAGTGGTCATTAAAAAAAAAGTATTTAAAAAAAGTTGACGGATAAAATAACACAATTCATATAAAAAGAATGCCGTGACAGTCATCGGTTTTTGTTACAAGAACAAGAACAAGAGCATACTGATTTCCCTATACTGAGTTTCTTCATGTTCACATGTGCACGTAAACAGACTCTAAAATTAGGTACACACAATTTCTATCCTTCATGTTCACATGTGCACGTAAACAGACTCTAACATTAGGTACACACAATTTCTATCCTTCATGTTCACATGTGCACGTAAACAGACTCTAACATTAGGTACACACAATTTCTATCCTTCATGTTCACATGTGCATGTAAACAGACTCTAACATTAGGTACACACAATTTCTATCCTTCATGTTCACATGTGCATGTAAACAGACTCTAGCATTAGGCACACACAATTTCTATTTTTCATGTTCACATGTGCATGTAAACAGACTCTAGCATTAGGCACACACAATTTATATTTTTCATGTTCACATGTGCATGTAAACAGACTCTAACATTAGGTACACACAATTTCTATCCTTCATGTTCACATGTGCATGTAAACAGACTCTAACATTAGGTACACACAATTTCTATCCTTCATGTTCACATGTGGTCAACAGTACAGAGGTGCTGAGTATTGTGTGACACAAATATTTCAAAATAAACTTTCTGATACAGTAAATGAGTAATGATACACTCTTCATTTCCCATAAATATGATGCATTAGGTGATGTCTAAACTGTACAGAAAAGAAAAACTGAATGTAATCTTTAGTTTATCTTTTGTGGCTCTTTTTCTGAATGAGTGGTGGTGTCAAGTTAAGATAAGACTCCAAACTGTCTTCTTCAAATACAACTAAACTATTCAACACAAAAACTTTATTGCAGCTTCAACATCCAATTATTAATGATATTTTTGCTCCTAGGTCAAGAAGAAATGAAATAAAACCATAATTGTTAGTCAAATTAGAGGTTAGCATTCATCTTAACTTAACTTTACACCGCAGCGTCACACTTTCTCTCATTCAATCTTTCGCGCAAGTTGAAGAAGATTTATTAAGCATCAAACACATGTGCAGAAACATCGATCTATTGTCAACAATATGAAACAAGTTTGGATTGTGTGAGTTGACAGTGTGAGGAGAAAGAGGCTCTGTTTTGAGGTAGGGTAGTGAAATTGGCGTACTCAGCACCTGCGTACTCTTGACCATGTGCATGTAAACAGACTCTAACATTAGGTACACACAATTTCTATCCTTCATGTTCACATGTGCATGTAAATAGACTCTAACATTAGGTACACACAATTTCTATCCTTAATGTTCACATGTGCATGTAAACAGACTCTAACATTAGGTACACACAATTTCTATCCTTCATGTTCACATGTGCATGTAAACAGACTCTAAAATTAGGTACACACAATTTCTATCCTTCATGTTCACATGTGCATGTAAACAGACTCTAACATTAGGTACACACAATTTCTATCCTTCATGTTCACATGTGCATGTAAACAGACTCTAACATTAGGCACACACAATTTCTATCCTTAATGTGCACACTCTGCCATCTTGCTAACGCACCTTGGCAAGCGAGTTCAGGTGTTCGGGCAGCACTGTCTGCTCTGGCTCGATCTCGATAGCCTTGAGGAGGAAAGGGCAGATGAAGTTCCACATCTCCTTCTGGTACTGCTCGCCCCTGACCTCCGCACACTCGATGAGGAAGGGCAGGCTCTCTGAGGCAGCAATCCTCACATCCACACAGGGTCAAGGACACCAACAGACACAGACAGCAGGCAGGGGATGGCGGAACAAAGCCCTCACAAGAAGTTACCTCTACCCAGTATCTGGGTAGAAGACTCAGTCTACCGATTTCTTCATAAATTGTCTGTCAACTTCTGTAGTATGAAGTAATTATATGGGTAGTTGCAATCTATGAAAGATGTGTCAGTGAGACAATCATACCTCTGGGTGGAAGATGAACAAGTGCAGACCAGTTCAATATCCTCTCATATCCACTGTTAACAGCAGGAGAATAACTTAGCTACATTTTTTCACATAACATAGGAAAGCTAAATCCACATTAATTCCCTGACACTGATAATATGCAAAGCTTTTCTGCAACACATTGTCTTTGTGTGTCAGTGCAAGAGCAACTACCTCCTCACTCCACATATTTCTATAAGTGCTGTAATAATGAGAGGTTCAAGAACCTCAGAAGATCAAAACCTCATGAACTAAACATGTGTAAGAGAACACCACCACAAAATAATTTTTGGCACTCATGAAGTTGCATCATCAGAAATGAAACAATTTCTATATTTAAAAAAATCTTAGACCTCCACCTTTAAAGTTGAGGTTATGGTAATCTGACTGACCCTATTTCTTCCTGTTGACACTAAACATGTTTTTCAATCGTGAAATTTGTTTTTAAAAATTTCTAAACAGCTTGCTGTCCCATCTTCCCTATGAGCACTACTTCAATATTAAAAAGCAAACACTTTCAGCAAAAGAGAATTAATAACTTATATTCAGATGAATCTACTGTATATGTAACATTTATCAAAATACACAAAAGTGCAGTCTCAATCTGGCCTCCTAGGAAAAAAAGGGCATGCCTTCCAACCAACCCAATTTTTTATCGTTGTTGCCAAGTTAACCACAACGTTTTCTTTGGGGGGGGGGGGGGGGGGGATGTGTGAGGTGGGGGACTTCATCAATGCACCAGGGACATCCTTGCAGGCCCAGCCAAAGGATACCATCATGGAAGTAAAACTTGAGCAGGGGAACCATGATGTGAACCACCTGCTCAGCATAGGCAGCAAATCCCTCCTTAAGTTCCCGGGCATAGCACACCAGCATTTGGCAGGCAGTGGCTTTCTCCTCCAGACCCGCAGTCCGAATCCCAAAACTCTGCTGCAAGCAATCACACAGAACTCCTATGTCGGAGGCCTGTAATGGATAGTTCGGTGCACAGAGAAGGACAAAGCTGCAAACACTGCATACTGTCTTCATGTGATGGAGAGCTCTCACCATCAGTTCACACAGGCTTGTTCTCACTAGAACAGGGAGACAATCCTACTCTGACAGAAAAGCAGCAAAGGAAAAAAATGAAACTTGGTCTAAAATGTGAGTGTGTGTGTGTGTGTGTGTGTGTGTGTGTGTGTGTGTGTGTGTGTGTGTGTGTGTGTGTGTGAGAGAGAGAGAGAGAGAGAGAGAGAGAGAGAGAGAGAGAGAGAGAGAGAGAGAGAGAGAGAGAGAGAGAGAGAGAGAGAGAGAGAGAGTGAGAGAGAAAGCAGCGAGAGAGAAAGCAGTGAGAGAAGCAGAGAGAGAGAGAGAGAGAGAGAAGAGAGAGAGAGAGAGAGAGAGAGAGAGAGAGAGAGAGAGATCAGAGAGAGAGAGAGAGATCAGAGAGAGAGAGAGATATCAGAGAGAGAGAGAGAGAGAGAGAGAGAATCAGAGAGAGAGAGAGAGAGAGAGAGAGAGAGAGAGAGAGAGAGAGAGGAGAGAGAGGAGAGGAGAGAGAGAGAGAGAGAGAGAGAGAGAGAGAGAGAGAGAAGAGAGAGAGAGAGAGAGAGAGAGAGAGAGAGAGAGAGAGAGAGAATCAGAGAGAGAGAGAGAGAGAGAGAGAGAGAGAAGCAGAGAGAGAGAGAGAGAGAGAGAGAGAGAGAGAGAGAGAGAGAGAGAGAGAGAGAGAGAGAGAGAGAAGCAGAGAGAGAGAGAGGCAACAAGTTTCAAGTAAATCATCATATGATCTCAGAACAAGAAGGGCAAAGCCCATACGACTCACATGGGTGACCTTGACCTTTATATTACCTTGACCTTCAGATGACCTTCAAGGTCAAGGTCAAACAACCAAACCTACCAATGACATCATACACAAAGAAATGCTTTACACATTTTCCCTACCAAAATACATGTGACCTTGACCCAAGGTCAAGGTCATCCAAGGTCATGCAACACAAAGCTGTTAATTCAAGACATAGGAAGCACAATGGTGCTTATTGGCACTTTCTACCATGAGATATAGTCACTTTTAGTGGTTCACTACCCCATTTTGGTCACATTTCATAAGGGTCAAAGTGACCTTGACCTTGATGATATGTGACCAAATGTGTCTCATGATGAAAGTATAACATGTGCCCCACATAATTATTAAGTTTGAAACAGTTATCTTCCATAGTTCAGGGTCAAGGTCACTTCAAAATATGTATACAATCCAACTTTGAAGAGCTCCTGTGACCTTGACCTTGAAGCAAGGTCAACCAAACTGGTATCAAAAGATAGGGCTTGCTTTGACCTATATACCACTTGTAGCTAAGGTCACCATTCTCAATAACGTGGGAGAAAATTGGGAAAATGTGAAAAATGACTGTTTTTGAGACCACATTTATGGCTCGTGACCTTGACCTTGAAGCAAGGTCAAGTCACTATGTATGTTTTTTGAGGCCTTGTCATCATACACCATCATGCCACATTTGGTGTTGATAGACTTTATAGTCTCCGAGAAAAATCCAACGTTTAAGTTTTTACGCCCGGACGGACGGACGGACGGACGGACGACACGGCTGAGTACATAGACTCACTTTTGCTTCGCATGTGAGTCAAAAATCAACAGCTAGCTTTCACGACCATGTCTGGTTAACATCTCCCCATCCATGGCATTCACATCTTCTTATGCTTTTTTTTTTAATTCCAGGATCTCCAAGCAGAAAATCCCATAATTTTTTACATAGGGAGGGAGGGATGGATGGAGGGATAGATGGATGGATGGATGGATGGATGGTTGGATGGATGGATGGAGGGTGTTTTACAGCCTATCAGCCTTTGTAGGCTATATAAGGCTAGTAAGCATGACAATTACTAGAGCAGTTTGAAGTCAACGAAAATTAAGTCACGGAGTCCCTAGTTATTTGCCTCTTACAAATTGCGTAGGGAGACGCGGTGGGTCAATTCTTACCCCGAACCCACAGGGGGATTACAGAGGGATCATGTTCTCACTGATCATGGCAGGCTCTCATACAACTTTGCATTACACTCAATGGTCTTAGCACAGATGCTCACATACCTTGCCAGCATTTAGCACTCACACAGCAAATTAAATGGAGACATCCACCTCAATGATGAGGATGAGCACAACAATCATTTAATATTTCAATCCCTAGTCCTAGAGCCAACATCTCTATCTACTAGTACTACATGTTGGTGGCAGACAAAGGTTTTTTAACGCGTAATGTTGCATACTGCAATACTTTGTCCTTCACCTTCATTCTTAAACCACCCATAGCCACCAGTGCAAGGGGTGGGCTGGCTTATTTTTCTGCTATAACTCACTGTTCTTATATCAACTATCAGCTATTCAGACAGCAAATTTGTCCTCCACTTACTATCCAAGACGGCCACTTCGGGCTTGAGGGAGGCAGCTTTGAGGACAGCAGGCATGACCAGGGGCAGGTACTGCTGGAACTCCTTGCCAAGGATGCGGCACATCCGTGCCCAGGCCGAGATCATGTAGGAGATCTGCTGACACATGGCAATGCATATGTCTACCCTTTATAGACTACAGCAATACATATGTCTACCCTTTATAGACTACAGCAATACATATGTCTACCCTTTATAGACTACAGCAATACATATGTCTACCCTTTATAGACTACAGCAATACATATGTCTACCCTTTATAGACTACAGCAATACATATGTCTACCCTTTATAGACTACAGCAATACATATGTCTACCCTTTATAGACTACAGCAATACATATGTCTACCCTTTATAGACTACAGCAATACATATGTCTACCCTTTATAGACTACAGCAATACATATGTCTACCCTTTATAGACTACAGCAATGCATATGTCTACCCTTTATAGACTACAGCAATACATATGTCTACCCTTTATAGACTACAGCAATACATATGTCTACCCTTTATAGACTACAGCAATACATATGTCTACCCTTTATAGACTACAGCAATGCATATGTCTACCCTTTATAGACTACAGCAATACATATGTCTCCCCTTTATAGACTACAGCAATACATATGTCTCCCCTTTATAGACTACAGCAATACATATGTCTACCCTTTATAGACTACAGCAATACATATGTCTACCCTTTATAGACTACAGCAATACATATGTCTACCCTTTATAGACTACAGCAATACATATGTCTCCCCTTTATAGACTACAGCAATACATATGTCTACCCTTTATAGACTACAGCAATACATATGTCTACCCTTTATAGACTACAGCAATACATATGTCTACCCTTTATAGACTACAGCAATACATATGTCTACCCTTTATAGACTACAGCAATGCATATGTCTACCCTTTATAGACTACAGCAATACATATGTCTACCCTTTATAGACTACAGCAATACATATGTCTACCCTTTATAGACTACAGCAATACATATGTCTACCCTTTATAGACTACAGCAATACATATGTCTACCCTTTATAGACTACAGCAATACATATGTCTACCCTTTATAGACTACAGCAATACATATGTCTACCCTTTATAGACTACAGCAATACATATGTCTACCCTTTATAGACTACAGCAATACATATGTCTACCCTTTATAGACTACAGCAATACATATGTCTACCCTTTATAGACTACAGCAATACATATGTCTACCCTTTATAGACTACAGCAATGCATATGTCTACCCTTTATAGACTACAGCTATGCCTATGTCTACCCTTTAAATCAAAGACAACCGACAGTCCATAAGCACATCCAGCATCAAGGAGAAAACTTTGAAAAGCCTAATCATTCATACTGTCCCCTCACTTTAATTTAACGCATCAAGCTGCCCCACTTTCTTTTCAATTCAACTGCTTCTGGAGTTCAAGTCTAAATACATCTGGGAAAGCTGTACTTATTACATCTTGGCAGCTGTATGCCACATCTCATCCAGCAGTTATGGGTTTTAGTCTTGATTTTTACAATGAGAAATTCTAAGAGTGAGAGGAAACCCCCCAACCCCCCCCCCAAAAAAAAAAATTAAAAAATAAAATAAAATAAAAAAATTATAAACCACTGACAATGCATACACAGCAACAAAGAAGCACCGACCTGAGGATCGTCTTCACGTATGTCGTCCTGTTGAGTCTGTGTCTTCAGCAGCAACTGCATGACATCATTGCAGTCCAGCATGAACTGAAAAACAGCACCAATTCAATGCAATGAAATCGATTAAGTAACTACCGAGGTCAATGACTTGCATGCATGCAAGGTAATGAGAAGCACCAAGTTTTCCTTTGTGATCAAGATGTTACTTATGCACAGAATGATGCAAGATTAAGTTTACAACGTTGAGAAACATGTCTACTTACCCAAGGTGTTGAATGATTCAAATGTCAACAGCCCCACATGTGGTACAAGCAGAGACGCAACAATGATAACCAGAAAGAAAACAGAACAGTCTCTTGAAGCTTTCACGGATGTTCTTCAGAACAGCATCCACAGCATTCTGAGCTTGCAAGCCAAAATAAGGCTGATGCAGGTTTAAGTTATGATGTCTAACTTTGTAATCTGCAGTTAACTCTCTCTTGATGTTCTAGACTTTTGCAGTCTAATGTTAACAACAGAAATATCTGGGGCAAGATGTATGATATGAAAAATAAGCATTCAACAAAAGCTGTTTGTTAAAGCTAGCCAAAAACTGCACAGTATGAGACAATGTCACCAGAGTTCTTAACCATATTCCCCGTGTCCAAGCAATTTAAGGCAAGCCTAGGAAGTCGGCCCAGTAGACCAACTTGTCGTTGAACAGACATACAGCCGGTGAAGTCTGAAGTTTTTCATGGATCTTTCATTTACCTTCTCCTTGCCCACTGCCAGCCCAATCAAGCTGATGCATTCTATCGTCTTCCCGCGGAGGAGTCGGAACTTCTCATTTGTGGCATTCTCCACGATGTACTTCAGGCATGGCATGAATCTGGGGGAAAAGTTCATTTCGTGCAAATCAAATTCAAATGATGGTCAAAACAAATTATGCATTTTTTTAAATCCATAAAAACACCATGGCAGATATACCACAGAATTCAGAATGACCCGCATTACTTCGCGTTGCTTACAAAATCCTTCGCAGTGGGAGTCAACATAAGAAAAAAAACTAAACAAAACCCAGCAACAAAGTTGAGGTTCAGTGACCTAACTGTTCTTTTTTTTCAGTCGACCCTAAACTTTTAAAAATATAAATGAGATGGATTGATGGATGGACTTTTAAGGTCTATCACCCTTTGTAGGCTATGTAAGTCCATTGAGCATTAAAATCACTAGAATAGTTTAGAGTAAGCACAGATCAAGTCATGATGTCCTCATCTATCCCTCTTTCGAATAGCATGAGGAGACATGGCGGGCCTATTCTTACCCCCAACCCACAGGGGGCAAGAGAGAGAGAGAGAGAGAGAGAGAGAGAGAGAGAGAGAGAGAGAGAGAGAGAGAGAGAGAGAGAGAGAGAGAGAGAGAGAGAGAGAGAGAGAGACAACAAAAGTTTATTGTGTAGGCCTTTGGCCCATTACAATTGAATACAATACATTATATAGCCAAAATAATTAATATAGAAAAGTAACTAATGCGAGAGCACATTGCATTTTACGATGAATGATCTGGAGGCTCCTCTTAAGTAGCATACCGCACATATTAGATGAAGAATGAATTGCTCTCAGCAGATTCTGCTCTTCTTTTAAACGCATGGTACAAATAAGTGCTCACGGCACGTATAATACATGGCTCTTTTGCAGAAAACAGCTGCACAAGTGGTTCAGTATTGTTATTTTGTACACATAGCACTACAAACTTCATTCGGATGTCTTCATAAGCTGGACAGTACAGAACAAAATGCTGCTCATCTTCATCTCTCTCGTGACATGCTGGACATAAGATTTCGTATTTTCTATACAATATCTCTGTCTGTGAACTGTAAGTTCACTAATGCCCAGGCGAAAACGTATCCAAGTATCTCTGAAGACTTTTCTGTTCAGGGTGTGCAAATATGTTTCAATTCCAAAGATTGCTTTATACTCCCTGTACTGCCTAAAACGAATACTTCTATTTAGATCGGATTCCCAACTAATTATAAACCTTTTTAACAATTGTTCTCTGAGCGTTTGTAAAAAGGTACATTCATTTGCCACCTCTTGGGTCACCCATGCATTTTCAAGCTCATTTTCCAGTAGGAGTATCCGAACCTTTGAAGCCCAATTATTATTATCAGTGTTTCTCAACATTGATTTATACATCCTTTTCGGGAATCTGCTATTGTCCATTTTCAAGATTTTTAGCCAATATCTAATGGATCTTATGACAGCATTGATGTACAAAGGATATCTCCCTGTATCGCCATAGATCATAGCATTGGGTGTTCTTATACTAACATTCAGGAACTGTTTCAATAGAAGTAGATGTACACCTTCAATCAACTGGCAACTGTCTAATCCCCATATTTCAGAGCCATATAATAGTATAGGTTGTATTTGTGCATCCAGTACTCTAAAGAATACATCTGGAGTTACATGTACAAGTCTTCTCAAAATCTTGACAATCCTGAATGCAGCAGCCCTTCCTCTACAAACAAGATCAGACAGTGTTTTATTCGTGCTCAATTTCGTAGACAACACAATGCCAAGATATCTGTATACAGATACAACTTCAAGTTTCTTGCCATCCAGATGCCATTCCTCACCCTTTGCTAAATGTCCACCCAAACGAAATGCCATGACCTTGGTTTTTCTATATTTCACTCTTAATCCTAACCTCTTAGTTGCTTTACTTAACTCACTCGCAACGTAGGTTTTTCAAGCATTTTCAAAAATCTAACAAAAATAGAAAGCCATGAAATAATGACAAAAGCTATATATCAAATAAAAGATATTTATTCACTTAATTCAAACAAATCATGATCAAAATGTTTCGATGTGCATGATTTGAGTTATATCTACTGAAATAATGCATGTAATCAGCAAAAAAAAAAAAAAAAAAAAAGTTCAAAAATCGTCAGTCAAGTTGCAAGAATTGAAAAATGCTGGAATGGTGCCTTCAAAAAAAAAAAAATGAAATGCAAAAACAATGCCAATATATTTACCTATATTCTGATAGCATTTGCAATATAAAAAAGGCACCTAGAAAAGAAAAATCACTATATAAATTGATAGATTTTCACGGAAAAGTAGTTGTCGGCCATTTTTGCAAAACATAGGGTGTTCACATAAAAAATTCACTGATTCAAACTCCCCTCAAAAGAAATCACTGTGGAAAAGTGGTCGCTACATAATTCTAAACTGGAGTTGCCTCCCTTAGACCATTCCTGAAAATACAGGAATGTTTGGTAGGCAACGCCTCATATGGGGCGTTACGTTGCAAGAGAGTTAAATTGTCTATTTGGTTCTGCAAACCCGTAATAGTATCAGAAAGGAGAACAATGTCATCAGCAAAAAGGGGCAGAAATATATCGGGACCATTCGCCATTGCCTGAACTCCATGCTTTCCATGTTCTACAATCTCCTTAGTCAGTGACGTCATCAGGTAAGAAACAAGAAGGGCAAAGCCCATACGACTCAAATGCTTGACCTTGACCTTTACATGACCTTGACCTTCAGGTGACCTTCAAGGTCAAGGTCAAACAACTAAACCTACCAATGACATCATACACTAAGAAATGATTTACACATTTTTTCCTACCAAAAATACACGTGACCTTGACCCAAGGTCAAGGTCATCCAAGGTCATGCAACACAAAGCTGTTAATTCAAGACATAGGAAGCACAATGGTGATTATTGGCACTTTCTACCATGAGATATGGTCAATTTTAGTGGTTCACTACCACATTTTGGTCACATTTCATAAGGGTCAAAGTGACCTTGACCTTGATGATATGTGACCAAATGTGTCTCATGATGAAAGTATAACATGTGCCCCACATAATTATTAAGTTTGAAACAGTTATCTGCCATAGTTCAGGGTCAAGGTCACTTCCAAATATGTATACAATCCAACTTTGAAGAGCTCCTGTGACCTTGACCTTGAAGCAAGGTCAACCAAACTGGTATCAAAAGATAGGGCTTGCTTTGACCTATATACCACTTGTAGCTAAGGTCGCCATTCTCAATAACGTGGGAGAAAATTGGGAAAATGTGAAAAATGACTGTTTTTGAGACCACATTTATGGCTCCTGTGACCTTGACCTTGAAGCAAGGTCAAGTCACTATGTATGTTTTTTGAGGCCTTGTCATCATACACCATCATGCCACATTTGGTGTTGATAGACTTAATAGTCTCCGAGAAAAATCCAACGTTTAAGTTTTTTACGCCCGGACGGACGCCCGGACGGACGGACGGACGACACGGCTGAGTACATAGACTCACTTTTGCTTCGCATGTGAGTCAAAAAGTAATGGACTCATTTTGCAGCCCTGCTTCAAGCCCATGTGATTAACACTGTCAAATGCTTTCTTGAAATCAACAAAAACGGCATAAAGCTTCCTGAGCTTCTGCAGATACCGTTGCACAATGCTATGCATAACAAATGCATTATCTATAGTTGAGTAACCTTTACGAAATCCCGCCTGTTCTTCACCTATTATCTCATTGTCATCTGCCCACATCTGCAAGCGCTTATACCGCAAGATTCTGAACATCTCATATAAAGACCATGTCATGAATGAGGAAGTCAGCAACAGGATCAGGAGAGCAATTGGACAGTACGAAGACCTGCTCTCAATCGTGAAAAGCAGAAAGCTGCACGGTCACGTGTCAAGAGGCAGTGGGCTGGCCAAGACCATCCTGCAAGGTACCGTACCAGGTGGGAGAAGGAGAGGCAGGCAGAGAAAGAGGTGGGAAAACAACATCAAAGAGTGGACAGGCTTGACCTTTGCTGACTCACAGCGAGCCACAGAGAATAGAGATCGATGGAGGAAGATTGTCCAAAAGTCATCAGTGGTGCCTCAACAACCCATCTCAGGGTTAAGAGACTGAACTGAACTGAACTGATGAACACTTTACTAAGAATGCTTGTTAAAGAAATCCCTCTACAATTATCAGGATCATTCACTGGGCCTGACTTGTGTAGAGGGACGATAACTGAGTGTGCCCAATGCTCAGGAAAATCGGAATTTTCGAAAATACCATTAAACAATTTCTGTAAGAACGGCAGAAGTATCCTTGATGCACACTTTAGCATTTCGGCCAGAATGTTGTCCCCCCCAGAAGCTTTCCCTGCTTTGAGATTATCTATAGCATCAACTATCTCTGAAGAAGTTATCTCTGCATCAAGCAATTCATTGTTTCCGTTATAGAGCAGTGCAGTAGTCTCCACTGCCATTACATTTTCATCATTTTTAGTCTCATAAATGGTCTTAAAGTGATCCCTCCAGAAACAAGAATCGATACCAGAGGGAGCTCTGTATCTTCTGTCTAGAGCCTTTATCTGTCTCCAAAATATTTTGGGATCACGTAGATGTGTTGAGATTAAAGTAGTCACTTTATGTTGGTAATTAGTTTTCTTACATCTTAACAATTGCTTGTATTTCTTTCTTTCTTGTATATAAATTTCTCCGTCTTCCCTAGAATGACTCAGCTGATATATCTGCAGGAAATTTCTTACTTTTCTTCGGATAATGTAGCATTCTTTGTCAAACCAACGGTTTCTACACGAAGAAAAGTTATATCTAAAGGTTTTCTTAAGAAAATGAGCGGCACTAACAAGAGCATCAGTTAACAGACTGGCTGCTTCATTGACATCGAACCCTCCACCAGTCACAGTTTCTATAGCTGGTAGCTTCTCAAGCAAATTAGATACATACACACCAGAGAAGTCATTGTCGCAAATTATCTTTGTCTGAGGTATACTGTCTAAAGGAACAAGTCGTGACCTGTGAAAACCGTTTTGAGCTATCAACTCAAGCTCAAGACACATATGTGGTGATAAAATAGTGTTCACAACTCTGAATGTATTACACAAGGCAAGCACGTCCTCTGAGACAATGAAATAATCTATGACACTGCTTCCATTGTAGGCAACAAACATATATTTTGATGAGCGCTGTTTATCAATAAAACCATTTAGGATTGTCAGTTCAAAGGCTAGACACAGTGAAAAGAGGGTCTTTCCAAAATCATTAACATTTTCAGCTTCAGAGTAACAGACATTCTTTGTTATGTTCGTCCTCATATCACCCAAATCACCGTTGTTGTTGTTTGCTCTAGTTCCTGTTCTGGCATTAAAGTCTCCACATAGAATTATTCCAACATTGCCATGTACTGCCAACATGTCAGAAATGTATCTGTTCAAGGCATCAATACCATTTGCCTCTTCTCTAAGACCATAGTAAAGTGACCCTGCAGGTGGCACATAGACGTTGAACATCAGAATATATCTATCTAATTTGAACAAAACTTTGCTTATCTTGAAAACCATACAATCATATTTGCACTCCAAATGCAAAAACTTGTTGCTGACACTGTTATGTATAAGGCAGATAATACCACCTGATCTCCGACCACATGTTGACAATTTTTTAGCAGGCAGAATGTGAACCACAAAATCATGAAAATCTCTAGACATATCAATTGTATCAACAAAGGTTTCGCACAGACAAACAAAAGAACAAGAAGGGCAAAGCCCATACGACTCACATGCTTGACCTTGACCTTTACATGACCTTGACCTTCAGGTGACCTTCAAGGTCAAGGTCAAACAACTAAACCTAGCAATGACATCATATACTAAGAACTGCTTTACACATTTTCTCTACCAAAATACATGTGACCTTGACCCAAGGTCAAGGTCATCCAAGGTCATGCAACCACAAAGCTGTTAATTCAAGGCATAGGAAGCACAATGGTACTTATTGGCACTTTCTACCATGAGATATAGTCACTTTTAGTGGTTCACTACCCCATTTTGGTCACATTTCATAAGGGTCAAAGTGACCTTGACCTTGAGGATATGTGACCAAATGTGTCTCATGATGAAAGTATAACATGTGCACTACAATCTTATGAAGTTTGGAAGAGTTATCTTCAGACATGGGACAAGGGAATTGTGAAAAATACTGAAACTGAAGGCGCGAAGCGCCGAACCGACGGCGCAAAGCGCCAAGCAAGCTAGGGGGGTCCGGGGGCATGCCCCCCCGGAAATTTTGTTTATTAGGGGAAGCCAAATGGTGCAATCTGATGCGATCTGAGCAGGAAAATTAACTTTCTAGGCTGTTCACTGAAACAGCTACAGTACAAAAAAGAGTAAAATTTTTTAAGTACTCACCCAAAATCACATGTCTGTTTTAGATTGATCTCTGCCATCAATAGTTGTGTGTTGGGTGTGCAAATACCAAAAAATTGTACATAGAAAAGTCTATTCATTTTGTGACTGTTTATTCTTCATTTCATTGATACTCTGGGAAGTTTGCTGAAGAAATCCCTTAGGTCACCACTGGAAACATGCCTTTTCTTTGCTGGGGCCGGCACCACATTAGCTTCACTCACGGGCACAGATGACGATCTTTTGTTGTTGGGGGTCTGCACCACCTTCATGGCGGAAGAAGAGGCCACCTTGGGAATACAATACCCCGGAGACTGGAGGTACAGTTTCCCGTCTCGAAGCACTGACCATAGCTGATGTGGAGGGTGTGGGAGTCTGCAGCTTATTTTTAGAAGAAGAGGCTACCTTGCGGCTCCATGATTTCCGAGCAAAAGCAATGTGGGATGGTCTACGACTTCGGCCATCAACTGGAACCGTAGCATGATGAGGTACAACACGGGTTGATCTCCAGGGAGTTCCAGTGGCTGCCGAATCTTTGGGTCCACAGACGGCGTTATTCGATGCAAATCCAATTTCAGTGCGTGTTTGGTGGTGAGATGCTTTACTAACGCAGACTTTCCATTTGTCCCGTAATTGATGATCCCTTTCTCGCACCACTTGCAAATGGCTTCTCCAGGCACGTCGATTTTTGCGATGGAATCGCCGATCAACTGGGATCTCTCCTTGCCCTTGTATTTCACTACAACTCTCTCCGACAGCCATTGCGCTTGCCATTTGTTTTTCACACTGTCAACCTTGTCGATGTTCGCGGACTCAACACTTTCATTTTCCGTCAACACTTGATAGGAGTAAATCGCCATTTTGACTGCTTCGACTTAACAACTGCACAAGCGCTCGGAGAATCCGAAAACGAGTATTTTCAGCTTCGGCAAAGATCGGCAATGATCATGACCAATCAAAACGAGCGCAAAGTTTGGATAAATGACGTCGCAGTACTTCGTGAAACATGACGGAACGACCCGACAACCGAACTTGCGAAGGCGCCAAAGTTCACCCTACCCCCCCCCCCCCCCAATTTTCTCTTCGGATTTGCGTCTATCTCAGAAATGACCCATTGACTGTTAAAAAATACGGAAATCAGTATAAATACGGATCAGTCCCATGTCTGTATCTTCCATAGTTCAGGGTCAAGGTCACTTCAAAATATGTATACAATCCACTTTAAAGACCTCCTGTGACCTTGACCTTGAAGCAAGGTAAATCAAACTGGTATCAAAAGATAGGGATTACTTTGCCCTATATACCATATATAGGTCAGGTATCCAATCTCAAAAACTTCAGAGAAAATTGGGGAAATGTGAAAAATGGCTGTTTTTTAACATTTACGGCCCCTGCGACCTTGACCTTCAAGCAAGGTCAAGTCACTGTGTATGTTTTTGTACGCCTAGTCATCATACACCATTATGCCAAATTGGGTGTTGATAGACTTAATAGTCTCCGAGAAAAATCCAACGTTAAAGTTTTTTTACGGACGGCAGGATGCTCGGGCGCCCGGACGCCCGGACGGATGACACGGGTGACCTAGTATGAAAGTATAACATGTGCACTACAATGTTATGAAGTTTGGAAGAGTTATCTTTCATAGTTCGGGGTCAAGGTCACTTCAAAATATGTATACAATCCAACTTTAAAGAGCTCCTGTGACCTTGACCTTGAACCAAGGTCAAGTCACTATGTATGCTTTTGTACGCCTTGTTATCCTACACCATCATGCCAAATTGGGTGTTGATAGACTTAATAGTCTCCGAGAAAAATCCAACGTTAAAGTTTTTTTATGGACGACAGGACACCCGGCCGCCCGGCTGCCCGGACGGCCGCCCGGCTGCCCAGACGAACGACGCTGGTGACCTAGTATGAAAGTATAACATGTGTACTACAATCTTATGAAGTTTGGAAGAGTTATCTTCCATAGTTCAGGGTCAAGGTCACTTCAAAATATGTATACAATCCAACTTTAAAGACCTCCTGTGACCTTGACCTTGAAGCAAGGTAAATCAAACTGGTATCAAAAGATAGGGATTACTTTGCCCTATATACCATATATAGGTCAGGTATCCAATCTCAAAAACTTCAGAGAAAATTGGGGAAATGTGAAAAATGGCTGTTTTTTAACATTTACGGCCCCTGCGACCTTGACCTTCAAGCAAGGTCAAGTCACTGTGTATGTTTTTGTACGCCTAGTCATCATACACCATTATGCCAAATTGGGTGTTGATAGACTTAATAGTCTCCGAGAAAAATCCAACGTTAAAGTTTTTTTACGGACGGCAGGATGCTCGGGCGCCCGGACGCCCGGACGGATGACACGGGTGACCTAGTATGAAAGTATAACATGTGCACTACAATGTTATGAAGTTTGGAAGAGTTATCTTTCATAGTTCGGGGTCAAGGTCACTTCAAAATATGTATACAATCCAACTTTAAAGAGCTCCTGTGACCTTGACCTTGAACCAAGGTCAAGTCACTATGTATGCTTTTGTACGCCTTGTTATCCTACACCATCATGCCAAATTGGGTGTTGATAGACTTAATAGTCTCCGAGAAAAATCCAACGTTAAAGTTTTTTTATGGACGACAGGACACCCGGCCGCCCGGCTGCCCGGACGGCCGCCCGGCTGCCCAGACGAACGACGCTGGTGACCTAGTATGAAAGTATAACATGTGTACTACAATCTTATGAAGTTTGGAAGAGTTATCTTCCATAGTTCAGGGTCAAGGTCACTTCAAAATATGTATACAATTCAACTTTAAAGACCTCCTGTGACCTTGACCTTGAAGCAAGGTCAATCAAACTGGTATCAAAAGATAGGGATTACTTTGCCCTATATACCATATATAGGTCAGGTATCCAATCTCAAAAACTTCAGAGAAAATTGGGAAAATGTGAAAAATGGCTGTTTTTAAGGCAACATTTACGGCCCCTGCGACCTTGACCTTCAAGCACGGTCAAGTCACTATGTATGTTTTTGTACATCTTGTCATCCTACACCATCATGCCAAATTGGGTGTTGATAGACTTAATAGTCTCCAAGAAAAATCCAACGTTAAAGTTTTTTTACAGACGCCCGGACGCCCGGACGCCCGAAAAGGGTGAGTACATAGACTCACTTTTGCTTCGCATGTGAGTCAAAAACTCTGCAAGTACGACAGAAAGTTTGGATCCTCAAATTTAGTTTAGAGTCCATCTACATTCCATTACAGAAATCTGAGGGTAGCTGCAGGCATAGGAGATGGGCGGTTACCTCATGCATCTTGGCTGTCCGCTGACGGGGCTGGGCCGCACCGCTAGCGCTCCCTCCACCACTCGCCGCCCTCGCATAGGACAGCATGTTCGGGCGGTGATTCGTGGGCTGGCTGTGCCTGATTTCTCTGTGAAGAACCCCGCTCCTGAAGTAGGCGAAGTAGCCTTCTTCCTTTGCTTGGTTGATCAGTTCCTGTTGTCTTGCTGTCAAGTCGCTGGAAACGCTGATCTTCTTTTGCTTAAGCTCCTGTCTTTTCTGGAGAATAGCCAGCTTGTCTGTAGATCTCAGCAGGCAGGCAATAAGCAGTCTTGTCTTCCCTGCGGAACGCTTTCCCATGTGGTGTGCTTGTGCAACGTCGCTCGCTTGGAGGGTGAATGGGAGCACTTCGTTGACTGTGTCGACGAACTTTGCCACGCAATCTTCGTGCGCCCCGTGTTCCTCGTTCTCCTCCACCACACCATGAAGCAGTACGTTATCGTGGCGGCTGTAAGCTTCTTGCTGTTCTAGCTTGCCCTCCAATTCCTGCATGCGCAATTCATGGTCATCAACATTCATATCAATTCTTTCGATTTCTTCATGCTGAATTCTCAATTTTGCGTTGATTGCAGACATATCTGATTCAAGCTTCGTCAACTTCTCCACTACAATACTGATGTTCTCATTCATTCTGTCTAGCTGTGCTGTCATTTTCATCAATAGTTCCTCTGACAGAGATTGTCTCAGCTCTTCCATCTGTTCTTTCATGAGTCTCTGAATGTCTTCCAATTCAGCAGGTCCTGGGTTTAATTCCACATTCCAACCAAGCAGCATGATGAGCATGCGGTCGAAGTCATAAGCCACCTCAGTAGACTTTGCAGCCACCGTGTAGGGTACAGACAACGGATAGACATGACCCCCCATCATTGCAGCGTGCAAACCTCGGACGCAGTCTGATGACAAAAACTGCCAGCAGTATGCATAGCCCACAGCAGCACAGAGGGCTATCGTGCAAATGATCATCCGCGCGGAAAAGTCAGTGAAGGCATCCCATTTCGATGTAGGGTTGTAGCGATTCACGCGAATACGAGGGCTCCGCTGTTTCAAACAGGCACAGAAGCGTCCTACACGCAACCGATAAACAGTTATGTCAACACCCATGGCTGCCCTCCGCGTGAGCACTGTTCACTCTGAAGCACACTTATGAGTACAAAACTATGTAACTGACGAAAATGCATTCACATGCACGAAAACTCACATTACTTCTGCCCTTATGTGGAAGGTTTGTAGAACTTTTCCTCAGAGAGAGAGAGAGAGAGAGAGAGAGAGAGAGAGAGAGAGAGAGAGAGAGAGAGAGAGAGAGAGAGAGAGAGAGAGAGAGAGAGAGCGAGAGCGAGAGCGAGAGAGAGCGAGAGAGAGAGAGAGAGAGAGAGAGAGAGAGAGAGAGAGAGAGAGAGAGAGAGAGAGAGAGAGAGAGAGAGAGAGAGAGAGAGGAGGGGGGGGGGGGGGGAATCAAAGGGAAACAACAAATTGCATGCTGACCCATCTTCCCTATGAGCACCATTTAACCCTTTCCTGTTTATACAGGGTCAGTCAGTACTACCACCAGACATCCCCCCCCCCCCCCCCCCCAAAGCATTTTCAGCAAAAGAGAAATTTAGATCTATAGTCAGATGAATCTACTGTATATGACACTTCTTAAAACACATACACACAAATGTGTGCAGTCTCAATTTGACCTTAAAAAGAGGTCAGGCCTACCTACCCACCAACCTTTTTTGACATGTTATCTAAACCACAGCAAATCCCCCCCCCTCCCCGACAGGCAGCATGCAATTCACGTGAAATGCTTGTATACCAGTCTAACTCTCTCCCATCCCCGTCTTGCTCTGGTGTCTCATTCCTTCTCGAGCTTTCTCATCTTGTCCCCATCTTTTTTCTCATCCTCAGTAATTCAATCATTTAGGAAATTGAGCACACCCTCCCACTCCTCACCTGTCGTAGTAGTGCATGAACTTCTCCTCCACAGCATCAGCAACAGAAGCCAGAGTGGTCACCACTTGCTCCAGCACCAGTTTGTTGCCTTTCTCCACCAGCTGAAACACAGTGATAGTTTAGTGTGGTGTGGTGTTATGAAGTGGAGAAATAATATTAGCAGACAGGATAAGGTCAGCCTTCCTCTTCACAATTCTAGTAAGCTTTTTATAATCAAATTCAAAAGCAAATTATTTTTCACTTAACTCCAAATCATTACAATGAAGTAGTTGCCACTGAGACAGTAAGACAGGCAGATCAAGACATACTACAAGGAAGAGAAACAAGCAAAACATATATGACAGATCTGTAGATAAGCAGTGAGGCAGACAAGACTGCCAATACACTGAGGATCACATATGGATGACAGACTAATGGACGATCAGGCTGTCAGAGCTGCAGGCCTGCATACACAGTAACACACACAACTGACACAAACACACACATGCACACACACACAGTAACACACACAACTGACACACACACACACATGCACACACACACAGTAACACACACAACTGACACACACACACACACACACAAACACACACACTAACACACACACACAGTAACACACACACACAAACACACGCACTAACACATACACACACAGTAACACACACACACACACACACAAACACACTCACTAACACACACACACAGTAACACACACACACAAACACACGCACTAACACACACAGTAACACACACAAACACAAACACACTAACACACACACACAGTAACACACACAAAGTAACACACACACGCACGCACACCCACACACGCACGCACACCCACACACGCACACACACACTAACGCACACACACAGTAACACACACACAGTAACACACACACGCACACACACTCAAACACACACGCACACACACACAGTAACACAAAGTAACACACACACGCACACACACACAAACACACACGCACACACACAGTAACACACACAAAGTAACACACACACAGTAACACACACTGTAACACACACAACAGACACACACACACGCACACACACACAAACACACACTAACACACACACAGTAACACACACACACACACACACTCACACACAGTAACACACACACACAGTAACACACACACACACACACACACACACACACACACACACACACACACACAGTAACACACACACACACAGTAACACACACAACAGACACACACACGCACACAAACACACACAGTAACACACACACAGTAACACACACAAACACAGGCACACACACACAGTAATACACATATACACAGTAACACAAACACACGAACATGGTCACGCACACACACAACCAGACGAAGATCTACTCCCACCTCCTTGAACTTGTTCTTGAGCATTGTCTCCAGGTGGGCGATGATTGTGTCCAGGTACTGCACCAGGACCTTCTTGGGACACTCCTCACTGAAGTTGACCAGAGCTGCTGCGCCGTGAGCCTGCACTCGGGGATGAGCCTCGTCCTCCATCACAAGTAGCAGGGCTGGCACAATCTGAACCATGGGACCAGCACAGCGACCATGTCAAACTCTGACCGTTCCAAAACAGATACCAAGGCAAAACAGCAACTAGGTTCCCAGTTAGATCCTGGGGAAGCCTACAAGTATATATGTTTTGGTTTTATAGCATGTTCTTTTCTCATCGCTTGAGGTTCAGCCTTGGCTAATGGGGTTGGCAAATTTATGTTAATGCTCCCCTGAAAAATTTCCACCCTCACCAAGGCTCAATGCCCTTTAATGAGTTTTATACATCAAGAAAATATTTTCCCTGCCCTCGGAGATACACATTGATTTTCATCTCAGTTGGGGAAAAAAATGTTGCAGAGTGATTTTGCTCAATTATGCAACTCTAGGATCAACAGTCTGGGCTTCTGTGTTTTAAGCGGTCGATATGCAACAAGTGTGTCAATGTACCTCTTCTGAAATGATAATCACAGTCACATAAGAATACTCACAGCTTGGTGGTACTTTTTCTGGAAAACAGGGCCAAAGTCGGTGCACATCTGGCCAACGGCATTGCAAACTGCATAGCGAACACGGGGATGCTGGAAAAATAAAAACAACCCAGTGAACTACATCGTCACTCATTACACCAAACAAATTCAAGCACTGAAAGACTGCAATCCCAAAACCTTATTTCTCATCTCATGAACAGTTTGGTCAACAACCCAGCACTCCACAGAGCACAAAAGGTTCCCATAGCATCTGTGGCAAACATGCATAAATAGAAACATTCCTTTGTACAGAGCACCTTGCAGGGTAAATACAGGAAAAGTTTTTAACCTCAGATGGGGAAAGAATTCTCAACCTCTAAGTGAACAACGAACACTAAGGGGCAGTAAGGAGAAAATGTTTCATGTTTCCTTGACCATAAGAGTGCAGAGCTCACTGAGGAACTTCATATAAACAATGACTTCCAAAATGAGGAAAACATCCATCAGAAAGGGCTCAGGACTCACTCCCTTTTCTCTCACTGCTTTCTCTCTCTCTGCTCTCTCTCTCTCTCTCTCTGCTTTCTCTCTCTCTCTGCTCTCTCTCTCTCTCTCTCACATGCACACACACACACACACACACACACACACACACACACACACACACACACACACACACACACACACACACACACACACACACACATTTTAGACCAAGTTTCAATTTTTTCTTTTGCTGCTTTTCTGTCAGAGTAGGATTGTCTCCCTGTTCTAGTGAGAACAAGCCTGTGTGAACTGATGGTGAGACCTCTCCATCACATGAAGACAGTATGCAGGGCTTGCAGCTTTGTCCTTCTCTGTGCACAGAAGGTAACCCGTTGCTAGTGACCCATCTAAATCAGCCAGCCAGCACCTTCTTGGAACCTCTCACTGTCTGCTGAGCATTGGATTAGATACATCAAACATAAAGGCTTCACAAATATCTCAAACATTTCTTTTCTGAGGGAGTTATACCTATGTCCACAAAATAATGATTGCAACATGTGGGAGAAAGTGGGAGTGGGAGAAAGTGGGAGTGGTAGAGTTGGGGTGGGAGGTGGGGTGGAAAAGAGGGGAAAGAAAGGGGCTGGGGAGATAACGGGGTGAGGGGTAAGGAGGCAGCAAGGAAGAGAGGGGTGGGGGGTGGGGGGTGGGGAAGAATGTTTGGGTCTGTGTGGGTACATGAAAGGAAGAAAAAGTATTAAACTAATTTTGCTGTCAATTAAGGGATTTTAGCATCACCTAGGGTGGCAACACAATAAAGAACAAATGTTGCACTATGTCTTGTTATGTCAGATTATGTCATGCTGGCTTAGGTTATGTCATTTTTGGTATGTCATACTGCGCTATGTTATGTCATGTAATATGCTTGTGTGCATAATAAGTACTCTGTTGTGTATGTCATGTCACATTCAAGGGGATGCAAGACTCACGGAGTCCTTGAAGCGGGGCACGATGGCCTCCATGATGTTTGGCAGCAACTGTTCCATGTGGGAGTGGCAGCCCTCTCCACAGGCAGAGATGGCCATCAGCGCTGCATGGCGGTAGCGCCAATCATCTGCAAGCAGACATTACCAGTGAAACATGTCTCTGTCCAAGCAACATCCACTCCACCATCTGAATCCTCCATCCAGATATTATCCTTGTAACAAAGTTAATGATGGAGAGCCCTGTCTATCAGTTGTTTACATTTAATTTGACAAATCATGTGATGGTTCTTGTTTATGGAAAAAGAAACGGCTGCACCGAGTCCCAACCAGTGACATTCCCATGATAGACTGGATAGATACACAAGGTGGGGACAGATTGGTCCAACTAATTGTACTCTTTCTTGTTGATTAGTGTGGCCCTGTATAGGGCTATTGGGAAAGTAGTAACGTTGACTTCAACAAGGCACACATGCACTCATCACACACACACACACACACACACACACTATATACAGACACGCATACACACACACACATATGCATGCACACACTCAATACACACATATGCACATTCACCACACACTCATCACACATACACATGCACACTCAGCACACATACATGCACACTCAGCAAACATATGTGACCGGTTGAAGTGAAGCCCGAAGTCTTTACATGGGACACCCCCCCACCCCCACCCCCCGACATTTGTTCCCCTCTCTCCTCTCTCTATCATGTATCCTGCGTCTCTGACGCCCATGCTATATATGTTGTAAGACCAGCCTACTATGTAGCTTATCAGTCCGGGAGGGTGGCAGAGCCGCCTTCCCTTATCGTTTGTTAATTGAACTTGACATGTGCAGACCTGCCAACCCACCATCATGCCAAAGAGTAACATCCAGAGCTATTTGGAGTAGCATTGAAGAAATAGGCATAGCGGAGGTGGGGGGGGGGGAGAAGGCGGCGCGATAAGCTGAACCGACGGCGTGAAAGGGGGGGGGGGGGAGATAAGGCTGTGAAGGCGGCGCGATAAGCTGAACCGGCGGCGTGAAAGCGCGGGGGGGGGATTCTCCATCACGGTCAAAAGTTCAAGCACGCGGGAAAAGCGTAGTTTTTACGGACGAGCGTAGCAGCGTAGCCAGCATGTCGAAAGCGTAGCATGCTACGCCTAAAGCGTAGCACTTGGCAGGTCTGCATGTGACCGTGGACAGTTTCCCTCCTGTCGTTCTCGCGCTCTATGCCTAAATTGTTAGAAACAAGAGACAAATTTGACGCTTTCTCTAAATTAAGACATCTGATTGCAATGGTGCAATATTCATTCAGTTGACTTTGTTATGTCTATCAAGGCAACACTTGGTGTGAATGATTTCGAGTAAGTATAGGGCAGCAATGAGCCTTTTTCTATCATTAGGGAAACACAACCCAGAGACAGGCTAAGATCTGCGACCGCCGATCCCAAGCCTGGCTCCCCTGAGGTCCGCGCATTTCTTTGATAAGGAGGGACTGTCGGCAGGTCGAGACGGACAACCACCACAAGTCTCTTGAGAGACCCCATACCATCTGGGGGGGGGGGGGGGGGGGGTTCTTGGGTTTGGTCTAGACCATTACCAACCGGCTTGGGACCAGCCCGCAGCTCCTATACCCATGGGTAGCAATAAAGTTGTGGAAAGCAGCATCGATTTTTTCTCATGCCTGGGCCCTTGTCCCATCAAGCCTTGCCTCCACCCCCATCACACATACATGCACACTCAGCAGACATACATGCACTGAGCACACACATACTCATGCACTAAAACACACACACAGACTTACCGTGTGCCAGCATCTGGGAGACATTGGTGATGATGTGGGGCAGCATGGTTTTGCCTCCCAGAGCACAAGCCAGACGGTCCAGGGCACTCTCAGCAGCAATGGAGTTGCTGCAAAAAGCAAACAGCAACAGAAAGTTAAATGTTGTTTGATCATGATGAACATTCATCGATCCCACGAAAACCTTATGTCAGCTATTCATGAGACAAGAGGTTCAAATTTGTGGGGAAATCCAACATGAAATTACATTTTGAAACATATTCCAAGTGTTACATTGGCAATGCCATTGATTTGGGAGTTGGTAACAATTTACAGATGAATGTCAGTGGTCTGTTTTGACCTGTTCCTTCAAGTCAGTTTTTTCTCCCTTTCCTTTTCTGGACAAACTCATCTACATAAACCATGGATGAATGGATGGATGGATGGATGGATAGTGTTTTACGGCCTATCAGCCTTTGTATGCTATATGAGGCCATTCAGCACGAAAATCACTAGAACAGCTTAGAGTAAACGTAATCAAGTCAAGGTGTCCCCAGTTATTCGCCTCTTACGAATCGCGTAGGGAGACGCGGTGGGTCAATTCTTACCCCGAACCACAGGGGGATTATAAACCATGGCAGAAATAGAGTACACAACAACAAAGTGAATCATGCAAGGAAGACAAAAGAATTTAACAAGATAAACAATTAAATTCAATCTAGGAGCATGCAAACCTGTGTGTGTGTGCGTGTTGTATGTGTGTGCATGTCTGTATATATATGTTTGCACATGTGTCTGAGATGTACGCACATGCAACTCACCAGTCCGTGTCTTCATCCTCAGCCTCGTCCTGCATGGCCCAGTTGGGGTCATCCTCCAGATCCACCATCATAGCCAGGACTTGGGGCACTGCAACAGCAATGCACATCTCACACCAGTCCCTTACAGTAATCTCTCTCTCTCTCAACACATTGATGAGACAGAAAAACACAGAGACCATCAAAAGCACACAAAAAGACAGACAAGCACAGAGACAGCCAAAGACAGGCAGACATGAACAGACTCATGAACACATCAAGCTGATTTCTTGAGGTAGGCCCGAGTTGGATTCCCAATCAAACAGTAAAGTCGAAGGAGGAAAGTGTGTCCAACTGGGTTTATTTCATTCAGAAGCTTTCCGTGAACCCGAGGAAGGAGTGATTGGTCTGAAAGCTTGTGAGGGAAATAGATCCAGTTAAACACACTGTCCACAGCAAGAAGACTTACCCAGGAGTGGCATATACTTGGACTGCTTGCGCATCATGGCGGGTGCCGTCTCAGACAAGCTGACCAAGCACTCCAAGGCCAGCTGCCGCAGCTGGTCTGAGTGGTTGCCATCAGAGACCACCTGCAACAAATCATAGAATTCCCTCAGTCAGAATGCAAGGTCTGCATCCTCCAATGCATTGAGAGGAGAAGCCTTCTTGGCAAATCATAGAATTCCCTCAGTCAAAATGCAAGGTCTGCATCCTCCAATGCATTGAGAGGAGAAGCCTTCTTGGCAAATCATAGAATTCCCTCAGTCAGAATGCAAGGTCTGCATCCTCCAATGCATTGAGAGGAGAAGCCTTCTTGGCACATGCACGCCAAATGAGGGCTAGAATGTCAACTTAGAAAACAGATACAGTTACTAAATTGTAATGAATGAAAATTGGGAGGGGGGGAGAGAGGGAGAGGGAGAGAGACACAGACAGACAGACAGACAGACAGACAGACAGAGACAGAGAGAGACACACATATGGATGGATGGGGGGGGGGGGGGGGGGGGGGGGGGAGAGAGAGGGAGAGAGAGAGACACAGACAGACAGACAGACAGACAGACAGACAGACAGACAGACAGACAGACAGACAGACAGACAGACAGACAGACAGACAGACAGACAGACAGAGACAGAGAGAAACACACAGATGGATGGATGGATGGATGGATGGATGGATGGATGGATGGATGGATGGATGGATGGATGGATGGATGGATGGATGGATGGATGGATGGATGGATGGATGGATGGATGGATGGAGTGTTATGGCCTATTAGCCGTGTAGGCTATTCTTGTATAAAGCCACTGAGCATTAACATAATGAGAATAGCTAGAGTATGTGCAAATCAAATCACGACGTCCCTAGTTATTCACCTCTTACGAACTGCTTAGGGAGATTCGGGGGGCCAATTCTCACCCCCAATCCACAGGTAGCCAGAGACAGAGAGACACAGACAGAGAGAAACAGACAGAGAGAAACAGACAGACAGACAGACAGACACACAGTAACAGAAAGAGACAAAGACAGAAGAAAAGAGACAGTGAGACAGATATATACAGACAGACATACAAGAGATAGACAGAGAGACAGACAGACAGACAGACAGACAGTCAGCCAGCCAGCCAGCCAGACATGAAAGACACATATACACAGAGAGATAGTGAGGGAGAGAAGGATAACAAGAATTACACTTTGGGATGGACCTTTAAAACAACTAGGAAAACAATCTTTATACTCATTTCAACACCTATCCTGAGAATGTGAGAAGCAACAGAAGAGTGGTCACAAACCTTCAGACAGAAAGGAATGATATTGTCCAGCTGGGTTCTCAGGAACTTGGGTACATTCTCAGCCAGCTCGATGAGGCTCTTGAGCAAACTCTCATTGTCGTCGCTTGTCTGCAGTTCCTCCATTACAGCCTGCAACAAGCACAACACACTGCATGTACACTTTCATAAATGACTAACCTTCCATACACATGTAGGAAAACACACACACACACACAATTCACACACACACACTCACCATCCCAAGATCCCATTTCAGCAATGAACAATGATGTACAGATATCAAGGCTCTGTGGAACATACATCCAGCAGTTACAGCCGAGGGGGAAAAAAAAAGAAAAAAAAAGTTGTAACAGTAGCACAACTGACCCCATTTGTTCTGCTGACTCCAAATTTTCTATGGATTGAGGAGAGAGAAAAAAAAGGATAAAACTTCCCTGCCCTATGAGCACCAGGGAATCTATTATTTACATTTTTAAAAGCATTCCCAGGTAAAGTGTTACTTAATTTATGTTCAATCCCCCACCCTCCAATATGTTACTGTAACCACAACTATTCTCCTTTCTCTTTTTTTGTGCCTAAGTAGGCTTGTTCAAAATGAGCAACACAGCTCCAACATCAACAGAGCTGTGAAAGCACCTATCACATTTCATCATAACTTGCTAAGAAAATGTTCCCCAACCCTTTCCTTTTTCCACTAATTTATCAACATTTAATGGAAAAATCACACGATTCTCAGGTTTGTTTGTCAATCTGGTTGCTAGATACAAATTAAATACCTTCTAAAGTTAATCCTTACCAGTAGACACGTTATTTATAATGAATTATTTTCCACACCACCTCACCTGGCCCCTTGGGGTGACACAGGAAATGTGGTTAGCAACAGCACAATGGGGCACTGTACATTTGTTTACAATAGACTCACTGTAACTGCAACATGTACAGGGCCTACATGGATTTTCTCCAAGGTTCTCTGAAAACCAAATGTGTCAAGACTTCAGGAAGGCAGCAGCAAGCAGACATACCTCGACGAGGTGGGGGAGAAGGTCCTTGAAGGAAGCCAGCACTGACTGCTCCTTGTCGTTGGCAACCAGGAACGCCGTGGTGGCCTTTACTGCCTCCACACGGATCTGCAAGCACAGATCCCATGTCAAGGAATCTTCCCCTTCCACACCTGCTCAAAGCATGCCACTATTGGTGAGACTTCAACATCAAATGATATTTCTGTTCAGGTAAGGATTTTGACAAACCTACACAATTCATATGGGAGCACGTGTGGGTGAGGGAGGAAGTGGATAAGATGATTTGAGTACTGAATAAAGAAAGACTGGCACATTAGTGGATAAATGTACTCATGTTTGATTCTTCAGGGAGAGACAGAGACAGACAGACACACAGGGGGGGGGGGGGGGGGGGGGGGGGGGGGGAGGGAGAGGAGGAGCCTGATGAATGGACATACACATGCACACACAGATGGGCTCATACACAGGTAGATGCATACACATACTCTTAGACACACTTTCGTGCACACACACTCAGGCAGAGAAAGGCAGTGAACTGACCGAGCTGCAGGATCGCTCTATGAGACATTGCCCCAGCATTTGCTTGGCCACCTCCATGTAGTGCGTCTGCTGGTTGCCAAAGATGCCTGGGGTGTTCCTGCAAACATGGCACAGGGCATTTGCTTCAACATCAATGGCGTTTGAAGAATGTCCCTGATAAGACTGAAACACCTATTTTACTCTTACAATCTTTCTGTAAATCTACTAAGAACAGAGACGAAGGAAACAAACTCAACAAATGAAAAGAAATAACCTCCCTATAGAAAAAAATCACATTTGTGTTGATAAATCAAAGTTCCAAAGAGGAAGCAGGGTCTGGAGAAGATGCAAGTGAAAGCTTACTTGAGGATATGCAGAGCGCACTCTCTCAGGTCTGCATCATCCGAGCTGGCACTCTCAAAGAGAAACCTCAGAGCTTCAGGCCAGGTCATGTTGTTGGAGTCATCTGCAAGGGAAAACAGATTAAATGACATACATACAGAGCAGAAAAAAATTCAATTAAGAGATATTCAAAAGTGAAAATCACCTAAAGGTGACTTAACTCTTGAGATCCCGTAAGTTATTCACGTGTTTCATTCCCCAGTCCAGTAAGGATTATGCAATTTATTTAAAAAATTCAGTCAAGTAACAGCCACGTGGGGTGGGTGGCTATGGGCAGTACAGGATTGAGCAGGGTGGGCAGAAATGGGTGGTACTGGATCTTAAAGAGTTAATACTCTGGATAGTCACATATGTATTTCTATAGCGTTCTAGCTATGTTAAAGTAAAATATTAATCATGTGTGCTATAAATATGATAATTTCTTTGGAATTAGTATTAATAACTAAATTAATTTGTGGTTGAAAACCCTGATTATGTAATTTTTAACCCTTGGGCCACATTTTCCCTTGGATGTTCACGAAAGTCTGATTTAATTAGAGGCAAAATTCATCCTGATAGAGAAAATATTAGGTTTACAAGTCTTAGAAAATGCCCTTCCAGTTGAGACTTAATTTTACCAAACAGTTAAAAGTGTTTGAGAGTCATCTTTAATTAATCATCACACATAATCACATATACAAAGCTTTCTTTCAAATTGCCAACAAATTAAAAGTACATGTATTTCCTTTGTAAACCCATGTGATGTCTTTCTCATTCTAAAGCAACAATGGCTCCCTTGAACAAATTCCTTTGTGCAAATTATTCTAACAAGACTGAACTGATTATCTCTCTCTCTCTCTCTCTCTCTCTCTCTCTCTCTCTCTCTCTCTCTCTCTCTCTCTCTCTCTCTCTCTCTCTCTCTCTCTCTCTCTCATACCTGTGCACAAATCTCTACTTCTCCAATCCATGAAGCTTTCACTAAAGTTAATGACATCACCCAATATGCTTTGACAACTTTCTGCAAATCCTTCACAATGGATGGATAGATGGATGGAGTTTTACAGCCTGTCAGCCTTTGTAGGCTATGTAAGGCAATCAAGCATGAAAATCACTATAACAGTTTAGAGTAAACGAAAATCAAGTAATGGTGTCCCTAGTTATTTGCCTTTTACGAATTGCGTAGGGAGATGCGATGGGTCAATTCTTACCCCGAACCCACAGGGGGAATCCTTCACAACAAGGCAAGCATCTACCAGGGAAAATCTGCAGGGCATGTTACCTACCCAGCATGTTCCTTGCCAGTTCAGCAAAGGCATCACAGATTTTCTTTCTGACTGTAAGGTGGCCCTTCTGTTGGATGGCAGACATCAGCTCCTGCTTCAAGCCAGCCTGCATCTCAGGTGTCAGGGAGGGCCACAACGTTTCAAAGTCATTCACCAGAATGCGTCGAAGCAGAACGCTGGCCATGGTCTGAATCTAGAAATGAAAATTTTGATTGTCATTTAATCTGCAAGAATGGTATTAGAAGTTACCAAAAAATAAATAATAATATTAATATTCCATCCAGGTAGATTCCAGTTGCTAATGAGGTCAACTTGCCCAGGGACTGTATTCACAACGGCGATATATCTTTTTAACACTCGATTTATCCCCTAGCCCCGCGTTATCTTGATCGGTTAGATAAGGTACTCTCGTCAGAAGATTCTAGGTTGCGCTTTGCTATATATACTGGTTTCCAGCCAAGGGAGAGCGGAACAGGCAGTTGGAATCGTCTGAGTTTAGAGATAAATCGGTGTTAAAATAAATCGCCGATAAATCGCCGTTGTGAATACGGGCCCAGGTTGAGATTTAGTGTACCTAGCTTTCATTGATTCAAGCAATGCACAGAAGGTCATATGGTTGTATAGAATGGCATTAAAGACAACCAGCCAACCAGACAGTGTTGACTTATTACTGTTTGAAATAGGCTAATGAACCCTTTAAACCCAAAAGTGCCTGTTGCCACCTTACATTCCCAGCCTTTTTTTGTTTGTTAGCTGTATGTCCTTTAAAGAGTACTTGGAAAAGTAAATGGTTAAAATTTCTCAGTTCAATGATTATCAGGAAATCATTTAGGTCAGTCTTTTTTCTATATGAGATATCCACATGAACAACATGATTGATTGGAGACCAAACTAACAATCACAAAAACAAAGGCAAAAACATGTCAAGTAATACAAAAGTATTTTCTTTAAATCCAATACCTATTTCAAATGATTTAGAGGATGCAAAGGTGTGAGTGTCTGCATGAAATGTACTCATGGAAATAAACAGATGATTGAGCCACTCATATCCAGCGTCGACGTCGAACACTCATTGATGTCCTTACTTCATGCACTGTTCAGAAGGTTAGGGAGTAGGGATGAACGTACAAAATCTCTCTGCAAACATCACAACAGTTCACTATGGAAGCGGTGTTAACACCACAACAGTTCACTATGGAAGCGGTGTTAACACCACAACAGTTCACTATGGAAGCGGTGTTAACACCACAACAGTTCACTATGGAAGCGGTGTTAACACCACAACAGTTCACTATGGAAGCGGTGTTAACACCACAAAAGTTCACTATGGAAGCGGTGTTAACACCACAACAGTTCACTATGGAAGCGGTGTTAACACCACAACAGTTCACTATGGAAGCGGTGTTAACATCACAACAGTTCACTATGGAAGCGGTGTTAACACCACAAAAGTTCACTATGGAAGCGGTGTTAACACCACAACAGTTCACTATGGAAGCGGTGTTAACACCACAAAAGTTCACTATGGAAGCAGTGTTAACACCACAACAGTTCACTATGGAAGCGGTGTTAACACCACAAAAGTTCACTATGGAAGCGGTGTTAACATCACAACAGTTCACTATGGAAGCGGTGTTAACACCACAACAGTTCACTATGGAAGCGGTGTTAACACCACAACAGTTCACTATGGAAGCGGTGTTAACATCACAACAGTTCACTATGGAAGCGGTGTTAACACCACAAAAGTTCACTATGGAAGCGGTGTTAACACCACAACAGTTCACTATGGAAGCGGTGTTAACACCACAACAGTTCACTATGGAAGCGGTGTTAACACCACAAAGGTTCACTATGGAAGCGGTGTTAACACCACAACAGTTCACTATGGAAGCTGTGTTAACACCACAACAGTTCACTATGGAAGCGGTGTTAACACCACAACAGTTCACTATGGAAGCGGTGTTAACACCACAACAGTTCACTATGGAAGCGGTGTTAACACCACAAAAGTTCACTATGGAAGCGGTGTTAACACCACAACAGTTCACTATGGAAGCGGTGTTAACACCACAAAAGTTCACTATGGAAGCGGTGTTAGCATCACAACAGTTCACTATGGAAGCGGTGTTAACACCACAAAAGTTCACTATGGAAGCGGTGTTAGCATCACAACAGTTCACTATGGAAGCGGTGTTAACACCACAACAGTTCACTATGGAAGCGGTGTTAACACCACAAAAGTTAGGGGAAAATTTTATTTTCGACAAGATGGGAGGAAAGGGAGGTTTGTGTACATACTTTTATTTTGCTTTAGCATGTCATAAACGTTGAACCAATGCTTGACGCAGTCACACAGTGGATTAGGTGCATCATATATGCTCACCAAGTACACTCACTATCAACCAGATAGAATTACATGCATGGACAGAACTATGACACAATGTTGCAGCAAGTATGCATTGTGAAGATATTTAAATAAGCCCAGATTTTTCCCATCCCAGAGACAGACCCAGGCCATGGCACCTCGCACCTCTTCAAACCCCAAAGCGTGCTCACCTATCTCCTCCTTTCAAAAGACAGGGTTTCAACAAGTGAGCTGAGGCTTTTACAAGTGAGCTGAGGCTGAGGGCCGACCATGCACTCATGAGGGGAGAGCACTAGGAAAAGTTAGTTGACTTGTCTTTTTTCCCTTCTTACATTCTTTTCTACATACAACGACAAGTACATTCACACATACATATACAACAATGACAACCACTGATACTCTTTTTTTTCTTCACTTTAGATGCCTGGACCCTATCATTAGAGAAAATGTCAACAGTTGGAGTTATTGCATAAATTGTCAACATGAATTAGATACCAGGCAACCAAGCTAACCATACTCAACATCAATGGCAACTAATAATTCATTGCTTGCTTACCTCAGGCGAGGCCTCTTCATGGCGAATAGCCCCAACCAGCAGCTGCAGTCTGTTGGGGATGGGAATGTTCTCATAGGTATTCTGGAAGACAGAAGACAGTACTGGTTTAATACTTTAAATGAAAACTCCTTCCCTTTTCCTTAATACACATGCCCAACACTGCTGTGATTACAAAGAACATATTCACACAAGTGCAATGGCATTACACTCCAAGCTTTAACCCTTTTCTGACTAGCGCTGCCTTAAAGCAACTACCTCCTACTACCTGGGGCGGCCTCAAAGAAAAAGAAAAAGTTCACATGCGTTGGAATTTTTTTTATTGTGTTTCATCCAAAGCTTCAATCTCCATGAAACTTAGCCAACTTGTACACAAGTACTGTCTGCTTCTACCCACAACTTTTTTGGAGGTTGTCATGGTAACAAGGAAGCAGCCATCTTTCAAAGGGGAACATTCCAGGAAAAATTGCCAAAAACTGACATTGCAAGACCTAAAACACAATATCACATCTGAAAATTAAAAAGTATTTACAGTAGAGCACAAGCTAAGGATGCTAGCCTCACATAAATATCACAAAAAGACAAGAAAACAGGTTTCTGAGCAACAATGCCATGACAAAGACAACCTCTGCTCTATGTGGTTTTTGACCAAAATTTGCCCCCATCAGAATGATACACAAAACTTCTCATAACTACCTACCTTCTGGTCTAATCTTCATAAAACTTAGCCAACTTGTACACAAGTACTGTCTGCTTCTACCCACAACTTTTTTTGGAGATTGTCATAGTATCAAGGAAGCAGCCATCTTTCAAAGGGGAACAATCCAGGAAAAATTACCAAAAACTGACATTGCAAGATTTAAAACACAATATTACACCTGATAATTAACAAATATTTACAGTAGAGCACAAGCTAAGGATGCTAGCCTCCAATGCAACCCACCAAAAAGGAAAAAAACATTCTGAGCAACAATGCCAAACCAAAGACAACCTCTGCTCTACACGAATTATACCAAATATTGTCCTGGGCCCGTATTCACAACGGCGATTTATCTTTTTAACACTCGATTTATCCCCTAGCCCCGCGTTATCTTGATCGGTTAGATAAGGTACGCTCAACAGAGGATCCTAGGTTGCGCTTTGCTATATATAGGCCCTACTGGTTTCCAGCCAAGGGAGAGCGGAACAGGCAGTTGGAATCGTCTGAGTTTAGAGATAAATCGGAGTTAAAATAAATCGCCAATAAATCGCCGTTGTGAATACGGGCCCTGATTGGGATGATATCCAATAACACTCATAGCTACCTAACTACTGGTCTAGTACCCATAAAATTCAGCCAATTTGTACACGTGATGTTATAAATCAGGTGTAAATCTACCTTGTCAAAGATGCAACATTGTAATCAAAGCAATTCACTCTCCATCTACAGCTTACACATGAATTTAAAATAAAAAAAACTGTATTTCTGGTAAGCACATGTATTTACAACTTCTAAGCCACAGTGAACTCTGGCAGAAGGAAGCAGGTGATCTGTCTTCTCGGTGACGCCACATCACTCGTTTATAATCCAGTTGCGTGTGGAACACCATGTGACAGGGAGTGACACATAGTGGGACCTCACAGGCGCGGCACTGGTACCTGGTCTCCTTCCTGTGCATGTACTGCTTCCTTCTGCCAGAGTACACAGTGCAGCACACACAGTTCTTGGTTGGCCTGAGTTTCTTTCCTGTGAAAGGTATCTCATCCAGGAAGTGGTTGTTGTCTGGATGTTGCAGGCGCTGAGACTGCAACGGCATGGTGGTTTTCCTCTTTTTTCTTGGAGGCTCATGGGCAGATGACTCCTGGGTTGGGAGCTGACCTGAGCTGGATGTTGGGCCAGCAGAGGTGGATGCTTCAGGTGATGGGTCTTGGTCACCTGATGGTCCAGGAGAGGGGCCTGCTTCCATAGATTCACCAGCGAGTTGAAGAATCAACTCAAGGGTGAAATCTACTTGGGAAATGTTCTTTCCCCCCTTTCTGCACAGGATGTGTGCCTGTACCTTTGCTATGTGGATGAGATGTGTTACTGCCCTCTTCCACCGTTTCATAGTTTTCCTATTGAAAGAGTAGTAACTCAATTTCTGATCCGAAGTATCTACATCCCCCATGTTCTCATTGTTCCTCTGAACCATAGTTGGTTTCATCTCATCCACTGGCATTCCCCACCTATCCTTTTTTTTCTTCCCTGTCCTGATGGGAGCAGCATTGTGGATTGTGCTCATGAGCATGCAGTCTTTCCTGTCCTGATACCTCATGGCTATCACATTCCCCTTCTGCTTGACAGCACAGTCCCCTTTTGCCAGCTTCAGTGTCTTAGACTTCAGTGAAGGGGGGTTTCCTTTCCTGTGCCTGAGGACAGTTCCACAGGCAGTAGTGTCCTCTTGCAAAAGGCTCTGGAACAGGGCCAGGCTGCAGAAAAAGGAGTCCATGTAGATGGTGTGACCTTTCCCCATGAACGCTCTGGTCACGTACCTCACGACATTGGCACCATGACCAGCTTCCACAGAGCCTCCCTCCTTGCCTGGGTATAGCTTCATCTCACAGATGTAACCACTGGAAGACTCACAACAACAATAGAGCATGCCATAGCGGATAGGCTTCTTGGGGATGAACTAACGGAAAGCCACATGACCCTGCCATGGCATGATGCTCTCATCCACAGCAAGGTGATCAAAGAAAATTCTGATCTTGAACAGCTTGTCATGACCAGGACTGCCAGGAGGAGGCATCTAGTTGTTGTCTGCCAGATGCCAGAATGTGAGGATAGCCAGAAACCGGTCTTGGGTGAAAACCTGGAATGAACCATAAAAAAATAAGCCAAAGGGTAGATTTTAGAATAGTAAACTCATCTGAAAATGAAACAACAAATATATGAACTGTCAATGTTACCAACATATCGTGTACATCATCTACATGTATTACTGAGCAAAGTGAAATTACATGTTCTGGTTGACTGAATGGCTGGGTGGGAATGAAATATTTGCAGATCTTGTATGTCTGAGGGAGGGAGGAAGTGGGGGGGGGGGGGGGGAGAGGAGGAGAAGAAGGGGAGGGGAGAGGGAGAGAGAGCGAGAGAGAGAGAGAGAGAGAGAGAGAGAGAGAGAGAGAGAGAGGGAGAGAGAGGGAGTGGAGAGAGAGAGAGAGAGAGAGAGAGAGAGAGAGAGAGAGAGAGAGAGAGAGAGAGAGAGAGAGAGAGAGGCTTGCTTGTCATGTGAGAACAACACTCACCTTGGCGAAGAATAGTCTCCAAAATTGGATGCGTTGACCAAAACTGGCAGATTTCTGGCTTCTTGATGATGCCCATGGCGATCAACACACCAATGAATCGCTTCATCTCTTCCATGTCAGTTGGCTTCCATATCTTCAGATAGTAGAAGTTTGGAGTGAGTTGTGCAGCCTGCTCAGCGTACCTGTTCGTCACTGAGACCATCAAGTCTATCATTTGCTGATGAACGAAAAGTTCAAAATAATCCAGCGGTTTTCATTCCGGGTACAATCACCATCATTCCCGGTTGTTCAGAAAACACAGGAATATTCCAAATCTCCCCATAATCTACTTCGCTCCAGCCATCATCGTCGTCCTCATACGCTGGGAAATAGCTTCTGACACCACGCCCCTTTCTCGATTTTGTATATGATCTCGTACGAGGTCGGCAGCGAGCAGATCGTGATCGATGTGAGGAAGCAGTCGAAGTGCTTGGCCCAGGCTCAGTCTCAGCCTCCTCTGAGTCTTCCTCACTAGATTCGACCTCAAACAGGTCAGATGAGTCGCTGTCATCATCACTGGCACTGTCCGGATCAAGTGTGAACTCTAGCAACGGTTCATCGCTCGAGCTATCGCCTCCAGAATACATATTTCACTCTAAAAATCGCATGAAAACATCTCCACCAATGCACACGAACGTTCAGGAAAGGGAGGTAACTCTAGTTCAAATTGGGGTTTACCAAATGAAGGAATTGCCAAAACGATCCTGGGGTGGCATTACAAGTATACTCGTAGCTCGGTAGTGGGAGGTAACGCTTTTGTTACGAGTACACTCGTAGCCCATCAGAAAAGGGTTAAAGGAGAAAAGGGTTAAAGGAAAAAAGTAAATGAAAAATAAATAACCAACCAGCCAGTAGTCATATATCAAAACCAGAAGAAGAAGAGGAAGAAAAAAAAAGACTGTTTCCTAGGCTTACATGGTATGAGAACATAATTCAAGGTTTGAATATTATACTAAGGAGCCACATGAACTACACACTGGTTTGTTACTAAATCCAAAGAGATATCCTCTGCAGAGGTCACCACACATAGATATTTGCTGTTTCACACCCACAGACAAAAAATTTAATATATAAGAAAATGCCAAATTTATTATTTTTGTTGTGGATGTTCAGATGTCCAACCAAGAGGTCAGTACTAGCAATATAATGAATTCCACACATGACCTTTGAACCCTTTGACTAAATAGGTTCATGAAAGAAACAACATGACAGTTTTAGACTGCTGTGTTGATGGAAAACTGGCTCCCTGCCCAAACATTTGCCATGACAATTTCATTTCAGTCAACATGTCCCACTTCAAAACCTCCCTAAGACACACCTGATCTGGACAGTCTTTCCTGACGAGCAGTGAGGTGCTTCACAAGGCGCCTCTTTTATGTTTCATGTTTTGTTTATTGCCTGTTATGTTAATTAATTGTATTGTATTTAACTCTTCTTTTAATTCAACTGTACAGTGTGTGAGTGTTGGAATGCTTTGTATGAGTGTGGACTTTTCATTGTAAACGCCATGAGCTTGCCTATTAGGGAAGGTATGTGCGTATAAGTAATCTGTATTATTATTATTACCCTCCAGGTTTACTGGAGGTCCTACAGACTTTATCTGTCTCTGTGTGTGTGTGTGTGTGTGTGTGTGTGTGTGTGTGTGTGTGTGTGTGTGTGTGTGTGTGTGTGTGTGTGTGTGTGTGTGTGTGTTTGTCCCGACTCCACGGCTGATTTCTCAAAAACTACTGGACGGATTTCCTTGACATTTTGCACACTAACTGGAAGTTAGGTCCGATTGAATGTATCAAATTTTCAGAATCGAGGCTTGAAGAGAAAGTGGTTTTTTAAGGTCGTACACTCGACATCGCCTCCCCAAATACTCCATTCATGGAATGGCGAAATTGCGAAATGTGTGACGTCATCAACAACGTGACGTCATTTGCGAGTAGAGTTTTGAGGATAATGAATTTCGAGAACATTGGTGAAAGGATAAAGAAGGATTTTTTACGATGCAAGTAGTCAATTGATGGAATGGCGACCCACTCCACAGCCACGCCCCTTTTCTCGCTGTATCTCGCGTGGTTACAGTTGCAGGCGCCAAAATGGCTTCCGAATGAACGCAGACTAACTGGTTGCATTGTATTCCAAACAGCATTTGTGTCTCATTTTTGCCAGACAGTGAGAAGATTTCTCAGACTGTGATAGACAGGGGTATGAATAAATACTACTCATTGCCCTCCAGGTTCGCAGGGCTAAATCTTTTTGTTCTTAGTTTCCAACGACCTGCTCAGTCCACATAAGGTCAGTTTATGATTGCTTGTATTATAAAGCAGAGAACATCTTTTCAATGTTGCACTAGTCTTGTCGTGTTGGTGCCTAAGTTAGTGATTTTGAGTGCACACTGTTAGTTCATTTCGATTTGTCTCCGCCATATGCTTTGCGCTGTTTCCCGCTCTTTGAGTTTAATGTACTTGGGTGGCGTAGTCAGTAGTGGATAGCACTTTCGGTAATTTTCACGCTACCAGCGGAGATTGTGTCAAATAAATGCAAACTGCTTATTAATTTCAAATTATTTTTAAATATGGAAATACGTTGAAAGCAAGTATTTAGTTCCCCTTTTTGTTTGCTGTATTTTCAGTTTTTCACCACTACAGCACTATGACATGTATGCAAGATGACGATAGCGTCCATGCCGTTCTGCAAATAAATTATCTGACCCAGATTATTGGTGCGACGAGCTTGTATGATGTGCTCGGTGACACTCTCTGTATTCTCATCCCGTATATATGTTGAGAACAAAGGCAGAACACATACTGTAAACACGGCAATAGTCTGGCATAGTTGTGCGGTGAAAGAGAGAAAACGAGTGTCGTGGAATCGAAATTCATGACAGTGTAATTTTTGTTAATATTCACAAATTCACATTGATACAAGTGGCTTGAAATGAATCTTTCGCATACTGCGCAGTTCGCATAGCAGCCATAATAAAGTAAAGAGAAAAACCACCACCACACAGAGAGAGAAAAAAGGACATACAACTGAATGATGCAGCCGTCATAAGAAACGGTGACAGATATGAGATCTGGAATGGAAGACGGGGGTAATTGGGGGAAAAAAGAGGGGGGGGGGGGGTGGCTAGTGTGAGGGAGGGCGAAATGCGTTTTTCCCGTTTTGTGTGAGTGAGTGTGTGTGTGTGTGTGTGTGTGTGTGTGTGTGTGTGTGTGTGTGTGTGTGTGTGTGTGTGTGTGTGTGTGTGTGCGTGCGTGCTGAGGGGGTCAGGGGTGGCGATGGGTAGGGTGGGGAATGGGGTGGGGGAAGCAGATGCAAAAGCAGAAGACTTCCATCTGTTCAAGACTTGATGTCAAGCTTTGGATATACTCCTGTGATCCTGTACACAGAGCCGTGTGTGACTTACTTCAAAAGCTACAGTGGCACTACAGACATCCTGTTATCCCTCCAGGTTTACTGAAGGTCCTACAGACTTTATTGTGTTTTTTTAATGCCAAAACCTGGAGGTTCAGTGCCAGCGGTTTTTATTATTTACATGTCTAAAACAAGGGACTGCCATGGCATTAAAGCAAGTCTAAATCACGGTGAGGTTCTGATGGCATCGTACATTACAAAACAAATACTAAACATTAAAAGGTAAAACATATAAAATTGTCAGCTAAAAAGCCTTCATTAGGCGTCTGTAAGTTTTATTTGTGCACCTGATGAAGGCTTTTTAGCCGAAAATTTTCGATGTTCTACCTCTTAATGTTTTGTATTTTTTGTGTGTAATATACGCAGCCATCAGAACCTCACGGTGTTTTAGACTTTCAGTCAGCAGTCGACAGGATCAACAGAAATAGAGATTGCAACAAATGAACAGCTATCCTTTTGCCCAGGATGCTGTCCTGGCCATGAAACCTACAATATAAGACTGACTGAAATAGCCAAAGATGGTGAGTTGGTCAGTAGATAAGTAGATAAGCTGGTATGCAGGTAGGCAGGTAAGTTAGGTAGGATAGGTTGGTGGATAGGTTGGCACGTAGGTTAGGTAGGTCAACAGGAAGGAATGTTCAGTTGCCAGTGATGTATAAGTATTAAGTTCATAATTTCCTATAAGAGAATAGTAGTTTTTAGTACCTGGAGATCACAAATAATGAATGATAGAGTTTTAAGGCCTTTGAAAGGCCATGGAACACCACAGTCATTAGAGCCAGTAAGAGTAAGAATAAGTGAGGTCTTCATTTCCCTGGTTAGGCCCTCCAAAAATTGTGGTAATGGCCACCTTACCAACCCTATTTTTTCGGCTGACCCTAAACTTTCTTTCCAATCATTAATTCACATGCACACGAACATGCACACACACACACACACACACACACACACACACACACACACACACACACACACACACACACACACACACACACAATCACCTGAATGTACACAACAAACTGTGCCCTGTCTCATCTTCCCTATGTGCATTATTTAAGTTTTAAACAAGAAGGGCAAAGCCCATACGACTCACATGCTTGACCTTGACCTTTATATGACCTTGACCTTTATATGACCTTGACATTTATATGACCTTGACCTTCAGGTGACCTTCAAGGTCAAACAACTAAACCTACCAATGACATCATACACTAAAGGCTTGTTCAGAAGTACTCAGCGCTGCATGAGCGCTTCATGTTGGCAATTGAGCGCTCTTTGCCACTCCTGAACGCCTAAGATGTAGTGCAGAGCTTCACTTGTAAAAGGGGAGGTAAATCTTCTGCGCCCCATGTTGTGTTGATAGACGCGAAGAAAGTATTTTCTTTGCCACAGACATCGTTTATGCACGTTTACATGTATTCTGCATGAATAAAGTCCACTACTGTGGCATCCTTACTTGCCATTACTTGCACACACAGAGCGCTTGGGGCAAATAAAGCCCGTTCCAGTCCCAAAATGATGTTTCTGAGGGTTATTTTACGCGTCGACGGCCAGTGCGGGATCGAAGAGGCCATTTTGAATCTGCTGCATAATCATTCTGCATCATCTCGGATCGGTGATGCAGAGCGCTGCTCAGCGCTGAGTGAAGCACGCCCCAAATTGGCCGTTCAGGAGTGAATCACATGCAGCGCTGAGCAGCGCTTTGAATCGCTGCGCGTCCTGAACAAGGCTTAAGAAATGCTTTACACTTTTTTCCTACCAAAATACATGTGACCTTGACCTGCTGTTCATTCAAGACATAGGAAGCACAATGGTGCTTATTGGCACTTTCTACCATGAGATATGGTCACTTTTAGTGGTTCACTACCCCATTTTGGTCACATTTCATAAGGGTCAAAGTGACCTTAACCTTGATGATATGTGACCAAATGTGTCTCATGATGAAGGTATAACATGTGCCCCACATAATTATTAAGTTTGAAACAGTTATCTTCCATAGTTCAGGGTCAAGGTCACTTCAAAATATGTATACAATCCAACTTTGAAGAGCTCCTGTGACCTTGACCTTAAAGCAAGGTCAACCAAACTGGTATCAAAAGATAGGGCTTACTTTGCTCTATATACCATATATAGGTCAGGTATCCAATCTCAAAAACTTCAGAGAAAATTGAGAAAATGTGAAAAATGACTGTTTTTAGACAACATTTACGGCCCCTGCGACCTTGACCTTGAAGCAAGGACAAGTCACTGTGTTTTTTGAGGCTTTGTCATCATACACCATCATGCCACATTTGGTATTGATAGACTTAATAGTCTCCGAGAAAAATCCAACGTTAAAGTTTTCGGACGCCCGGACGGACGAAACGGGTGAGTACATAGACTCACTAAGTCACTTTTGCTTCGCATGTGAGTCAAAAAGAGTTTTCAGCCTCAGATGAATTTTAATTTTTGTTCAGATAAATCTACTGTATACATGACATTTCTTAAAACATGCATGCAAGTGTGCAGTCTCAATCTTGCCTCCTTGAAAAAGGAGGTCATGCCTACCTAATGACAGAGAGAGGAATGATATATATATGCTTTTATAGTAGTGACCAAATCTGGTCATTTGGCATTTGTCTCCATTTCACAAGTTCTAACTGCAAAAGTTTTCAGCTAATGCTGTCACCATCACTGCCATCATTTCTCTATTCAGAGTTCTTTAATGGGGACTAACACTTCTGGTTACCATTGAGCAGTGCCTGATACTGACCACAAGGCATGCAGCCGTTCCAAAGAAATGTGCTTAAGTCCAGCTGTCTGATATGAGTGCATAAAACCTACTTCAGCACATTCATCCACAACACTTGTCCCTTCAAAGAGGCCACACTGATGTGCACTTGTGATATCAGTCCTGGGTACATTCCTGTATGTCCTGAGTTCAGGGTCTGCTTGCAATGGTCAAACAGGTTGAGGTTGCCAGCCTTGCAACCAATCGCTCCCCCAAGACACAAACCTAGGCATGTTAGGGCTTTCACACTGCTTCTTTTTACCCATTAATGGGTGCTCAAACCATATATTATCATTTGCATTGGCCCATTAACATGTTTTTATGTCTAGGTCAATGTCTCAATTTCCAAGCTACAAGACATTCATAATCATAGATAGTGTCAACATGTATACAAATAGGACACAAATTTCAAAAACAATTTTTAAATGCTCAATATATTTCAAAGGTTACTGAGTCACTTAAAGATAAGATATGAGATTTTAAAATGGTATCAACACATAGGTCGCCAATTTTCTGCCCCCCCCCCCCCCCCCCCCCCCCACCCCCCCCCAAAAAAAAAAGAGCAAAACTTATGAGAAATATGCCACTGACTGAATCATTCACAGCAGTTCAGGAGAATAATATCCAAGAATACTCTCTCTCTCTCTCTCTCTCTCTCTCTCTCTCTCTCTCTCTCTCTCTCTCTCTCACAACCAGCAGCCAGGGGTTCCAGCTGGTAAGGAGGCCATCAAGTAGATTCTGCCATATATTACAAAATTAGTATTACATTTGCAATTCTGCCGTATATTACACTTGCAATTCATGAACCTATTAACATATATATGTCAAAACATCTTCTAAAGCTCATAAAGAAAAACATACCCTGAATCGTATTCTTTCATTAAACATTCTGCTGTGCTTATGGTTTGTGCAAGTACTTTTGAATTTAAAAATATTCCCTTACACATCTAATTAACCTATTACTATTAGTGTTCAATTCTGTCTACTTTTTCTTAAACAGAGATATTGAATGATGATTTGGCAGGGGGAAAAAAAGTTTGTTTCAGGTGACACTGCCCCCAAACATAGGGTGGGTAGGTAGGTAGATAACTTTTTTTCTCAAAGAAAGGTAGAAGTTTTGTAGAGATGTGAATTCATACTTTTCTTATGTTATATGAAATCTTTAATGTTTTTCATACTAAGAAAGCAATGTTTTGTACACATTAGATTTAATTAAAGACATTATCGATTCTAGAGAAGAATTAAACTCTGTGTGTGTGTGTGTGTGTGTGTGTGTGTGTGTGTGTGTGTGTGTGTGTGTGTGTGTGTGTGTGTGTGTGTGTGTGTGTGTGTGTGTGTGTGTGTGTGTGTGTGTGTGTGTGTGTGTGTGTGTGTTGTTCTCCAGCACTAAAAAATACAAAAACTTAAGGTCAGTGGTAAAGTTTAGGTCAGGTACCCAGAAACAACGTCGTAGTGTATCCTCCAGAATCCCTCTGTACCAAACTAAGGAATCTCTCTCTGATGTAGGGATGTACATGTACTAATACCTTGAGACTGCGCAACCTGTCAACTCTCGAGGATTCTTCACTGGCTTTTCTGTGTGATGAGTATCAACTGAAAGCTGTGTATCAACTTTGTAATGTGATTTCAGCATTTCAAAATTTTTATAACGCAGTTTAAACCGTCTATAATACGTTTGAAAGAATATTCTCATTGAACGATGGTATCAAATAAGACGATAGTCACTTTATAAAAATATTAGAAAGCACGTGGAAGTGGTGGAACCCAAACAATACAACGTCTCTAATGAATATTCATTAAATTCATGTCATGTCCTGTGTGTAGAGTACGTAGCTTGGAATTTCACTGCAAATTGTGTTAACCTCTAAGATAATACTATTGAAGTCTATTCTTATCCGATTAAACAGTATTTCCCCAACGCATATCATGAACCAAGACCGAGTTGACAACACAATGCCTGAATGGGCGAATGGCTGCAATATTATCATTTATTGTCAGAAATCACAGGTGCGGCGTGTCATAACGTTGCATGCGACCACAATTTGTTATCAAATATTGGATCACGCCAGTTTTCACTAGAGAGACGAAAACACTCTACGCACGAGTTTCATCAACAGCTTTAGCCAGGTGCCAACTAGTTCAGCGTGAACTGGTTTACAACCATCATCATCAGTTCTAATAGAAGAACGTAGTTTCCCAGTAGACGTGCATTCAGTAACAGTGCGTATAATGTTGATTTTCTTTTTGCCTAAAAGCATTCTAAATATATCGCAGAACACTTTGAGCAGAAAAAGGCACAAGTAAAACGCAAACCGCAAACATTGTTTTCTTTCTCGACTCGACCACCGTGAAAAATAAGGCCTGATCACATGGAGCCCATGCAGTACACGTCCAGTACGAGTGACACAATAAGTTGACGCGAACAAAACTTTTGCCCCAAAGCGCAGCCCAAATAAATGCACTATGGCAGATCAGTAAATAAGGGTTTCATTTTACCTCAGACTGGATCCGAACAGCATTTTCCGGGCTCATAAGACCCTGTAGAAGGGCTTCGAACTGAGCCAATTCAGAAGCCATCTTGGCGGTGACGAGTTCCGACCGTGACCCTTCTCTATCGTTCCCGCGTGAATGATAGAGACTTAGAGTAGTTTCCCTTAGAGCGAACTCGCCAGCTGGTAGTGGTAGACCGATCCGACCCAGTTCAGACTGGAACCTTTTAAGTTGCAAGCAGCAACCGCTAGCTGAGCAGTCTCACCATGAGCTTGAGGCAGAGCAGAGACATTATAATATATACTAAACTATCTCTGGGCAGAGCGTGCAGCACAGTTCCGTAGACTTTCTCGCAGAGTAGTGTATTCCATAGCAGACGATCTGCTAGACGTGTAGACTGTAGTGTTATACCAAAGATTAAGTTACTTATAGTTATAATCTTTGGTTATACTCAGACACTGTCACTGTCATACTCATAGTAGGTGCTCTGTCACATGGACATAGTACATGAATCAATTGATTGGTCAGTGCATCGCTAAATATCTCTTGTGAAAAAAAAATTGCATTCATGTAATCACTCTCTCCTCGGAGATTGGCGTCTTCTCCTCCTCCCCCCCCCCCCCCCCCCCCCCCCCCCCCCTTGTCAGTTTCTTAATATTGTTGATGTTATTATGTTGAATTTCATGAAGTTACATAAATCTTGGAAGAGGTGTATTTTCAAGTTCAGAATACAAGGTAATCATGCAGTGCTGTCTGTACATTCCTCACCCAGAAAATAAACCAGCCTGATGTTGCATTGATGTTACATTTATATCATTTAAACCAGGTCATGATGTTTCCAAGGAATCAAGGTGTAGTAGTGCATAGGAACATTGCATAAGGATATAACGGTATATATACAATACAGTCCATTCAACATTTGAGCACTGCTCTTATCTCATTCTGACGGAAACGTGGCTATACTTTTTTAATGTAGTGCTTAAAAACAGCCACTCATCACCTGTATCCGAGTTTCAGTTTGTTTCTACTACCTCCCTGATGATTAACCCTTTACTGGCACCTGATGACGCATGCAGGATTCACATGGGCCAATTAAACTTATTATTTTATAAAGCCTGCATTTTTAGATTATATATGAAGCTCAATTTCAGGAGCTGATGTAATTTGGTAAAAGAAAAATTGATTAAGATATAAAATTTTTGCTATTTTTGTAATCAAAGTTTCAAACACACACACACACACACACACACACACACACACACACACACACACACACACACACTCACACACTCACACACACACACACACACACACACACACACACACACACACACACACACACCTCAAAGCAGGTTTTCATAAAAAATATGTCCTGTCCAGAAGTAGGTCCCAATTAAGAACTACAAATCCTTCTGACAAATCACACAAAATCTGGGGGAAATTGCACTTGATTGTAACAATTTCAGTGTTTTGATTTGGAAAGAAAATGAGATTAAAGTTTATACACTGGTCCGCAAAAGTTAAGGGCCGGCCCTTGTTAACAGTATATAGCTTTACAAATATTTATTTTACACTGAGACAACGACGCTGAAAATGACGCAAGGTGGGCTACTCTGCAACTTTATTTATTGCTGCTAGTGCCCAAACCTGTTACGCAGGCATTGCCGTTGAGCAAAGGTGTTGTCAGCGGAGCCAAAAACGTTGCAAATTCGCGAGAATTTTACCAAGTTTAGTCGAGTTTCGCTGAAGAAGCAATGTCGCTGCAGGTTTCTGGCATATTGCATGCGCAAGCCATGTCCCTAGTGACCACTGTTCAGCAAAAGTTACAAACCAACGGGTATTTAAGGGCCGCAACCAGGGCTCTCAATAATCATGCCTCCAAGACAGAGACTGTCAAAATTTGATCGTGGACGAGCGCTGGGGTGGCTTCAGGATGGAACTCCCGGCCGAGAAGTCTCCAAGCGGCTTGCAGTGAGCCACTCTGTCATCCAACCCCTGCACGAACGCTGATCCAGGCCATCGGAAGTACTGATGAACGGCCTATAGCTCCCGACGCCAACGAGCAACGAGCCGGCGCGAAGACCGTAACTTTTGGCGCTGCGTGACCGAACAATCACTGCATGCCAGGACCCTGAGAGTCACCCTGAGGACGGCCACCAACGTTACCATCTCTCAGGACAGCGTCGAGTCGAGCGACGCCTGCACGAGGTGGACCTCCACTCAAGGGTCCCCGCCATCCGAACACCGCTGACACCACAACATCGCCGAGCTCGGATGGAGTTCTGCCGCAACCACCAGCGCTGGAACAGCAGTGAGGCACAGTCCTGTTTACCGATGAGTCTCGGTTTACCGTGTCGAACAGTGATGCTCGGAGGCACGTGTGGCGAGGACGTGTACGCGAGCGATTCGTCGATGCTTGCGTCCAAGAGCACAATCGTTATGAAGGGGGATCTGTGATGGTGTGGGGAGGCTTTCATCTCCATGGGAGGACTCCTCTGTACCTCATCCGAGGCAACCTGACCGGCATCAAGTACAGAGATGAGATTGTCAGACCGATCATAGTCCCCACTCTGCGGGCCATGGGACGTGGCTCCTGTCTACAGGACGACAACGCCACCCCTCACCGTGTTGTGGTGGTGAGGGACTTTCTGCAGCGTCAGCAGGTTGTCCGCATGGACTGGCCAGCAGGATCCCCAGACCTGGCTCCCATTGAAAACTTGTGGGACATTCTGGGACGCCGCGTAGAGGACAATCACCCCCATCCCGCAGATGCTGCTCAGCTCTTCCAGTTCCTGCAGCAGGAGTGGCTCGCCATCCCACAACATATGCTGCAGAACCTTGTCCGCTCGATGAGGCAACGGGTGATGGATTGTTTGGCAGCAAATGGTGGCCACACCCGTTATTGAACATGGACAAACTGACTGGACTTTCCTTGCAACTTTCAGAAAGGGGGGTGGGGTGCTTCTGACGGATGCCAAGCTAATGACTTTTGACTTGTCAATGAATTTTTGGCATAAATCAAATGCTTAAATGTTGAATTAAATCATTCTTTGAATTGCAGATTTTTTAAAATTTGTTTCCTTTTGAGAGAGAAATGTTTATGAGGCCCTTAACTTTTGCGGACCAGAGTACATTCAATGCATAAAGAACCTGTATACCGTCTGATTCTAAATAATTATATATCAGTTCTGCTTTTTATTTGTGTAATAATCACACACATACACACACGCGCGCGCGCGCACACACACATACACACACACACACACACACACACACACACACACACATCCCCCCCCTCCCAGTATCTGAATGGTAAATAATGCAAGGGCACACCAAGTATCAAAGAAACAACATATTTGTTAAAGCACAAACAATAATTTCTCCATCAAAACCTTCCTCTTTGCCGGCGGCATTAAAAAGAGGGTTGCACACAGACAACTGTTTCTATGCAATTGCAGCCATATCTGGAATGATAAGTTGGTTTCTCACTCCATTTCTGTTTTCGTTCTCCCTCGATTATTTTACACAGCAAGAATACATTTAAAGATATCATTTCCACTCTGCGTCTCGTGGTTCTGTGCAGTTCGAGGGTGGGGGTGGGGGTGGGGGTGGGGGGTGGGTTGATTGGGATGGTGAATTAGTTGCGGTAACCTGACCAACCCCCTTTTTTCTGCTGACCTTAAACTTTTTTTCAGTTGTGGGGCGGGGGGTGAGGGGTGGGGGGTGGGGGAGAAATTGAAGGTAAACTGTTAACTGTACAGAAAGAATTTTTTTGCTGACCCTGTATGCCTTTCATGATGGATGTGTCATACAGCACACTAGGTAAGCACTATATAATAATGCGCTACAGAGCTCCTCGCTTGATGAAGATGACTCCTCTTTAAAATGCGTCCTCGGTTTAGGTGAAGGTTCTTTCTGACCCCAGCCAACTGTGCTCTTTATTTCAATAAGATATCCTCGCTTAGCATGACCTCTGATAAGCTAAATCCATGGATAACATGAACTGTTTTCTGGAAGAACTGCTCAGTTGTAAACATAAAAAGCAGGTCTCACATAAAACATAAAAAGCACAACTCAAATATCGTCTCCCGGTACTCCAACGTGCTTGGTTAGGGCTAATGACGGACAACATCCTGACTACTGCATGGCTATCTTGTGTTGCGAAGGAATATGAAATGCTTCCGGATGTGAATGTAATGTAAAGTGCCTGCAAAAGGTTCGGGGGCTTTCCCTTCTCTGTCTGTAAGAGGAGGGTCAGGATGAGTCAGCACCTCCTTTGCCTGTGAGAGGGGATGGAGGCGATTTCTGCCTGGTCAGCATGCAGAGGGTCAGGGGGTCAGAATGAGTCAGCGCCTCCTTTGTCTGTGAGAGGGGGTGGAGGCGATTTCTGCCTGGTCAGCTTGCAGAGGGTCAGGGGGTCAGAATGAGTCAGCAGAATGCTGGGTGGGGGGCAGGGGGGGGGGGGGGGGGACTGGAAACTCCCCATCCTCCTACGCAGTAAGCATCTGACCACTGCTTGGTCCTTGATGGCCAGGGAGGGCGGGAGTCCCTTTGAGTATGCCGACGTGGCAGGGCAGAGGTCGCCGAGAATACTCTCGAACCCAAGCACGGCACTATATAAACGTATATATACATGATAACACGAGAGAGGTGAGTGAGACTGGAGACTAGAGACTGGAGGAGAGACTGGTGACTGGAAGCGAGTGCTTGGAAGGCTGTCGGAACCGAATTGAGGAACAGCCTGTCCTGCACGGGAGACTGGAAGCTGAGAGCGCTTGAGAGGCTGTCGGAGCCGTATTGAGGCGCAGCCTGAGCAGCACCAGTGACCACTGTGGGTGCACGAGTGATTGTTAGAAGCGCTGACCAGTCCGGGAATAAACATCCTGTAAAAAACGCATGCCTGTCCTGCTTCTACTTTGCTGACGCAAGCTGGGATGGACCGCAAGTTACAGACCACGTGAACGCAACACTTGTCATCGGCAAGAGACTCAACCCCCAACTATTACACATCTTACTCGCCATTGGGCTGGAGGTACAGAAAATGGTTCACACAACGCCAATCAGACTGTTTTGTCCTTTCAGTCCTGAGCCTATGATCACCGAAGCTGTCATTACCTTTCGCTGGCAACAATCTGGCAACGAGAAGTAACACTGCTTACTTCACTCTTTATTGCTAGAGTTTTTAGGGGCCATGCGATGCCACCAGGAGCTTGTGGAAGCAAGGATTAATTCAGTATCTGTGATTTAGAAAGCAGTTGTTGTTAAACGCTATTCGTTAATTGGAAGTGATGGATGCTGCTATGGGAAATCATAGAAAGGAAGAAGAAGAAAAGCCATCTCTTTGAAAGAAAAATCTACTTCATCGCGGCTGTAGAGCAAAATCCCAAGAGAAAAGATTGAGAAAAAGTTGAAGAATTTGCTGTGGTGCCTTCTATTTGCCATAAGGAGGGAAAAAAAGATAAATAAGAGTGTAATGATCTTGGGTATGTCACAGATGCAGTGATGACCCAAGACAGTTTTCTGGTAGGACAGTGTGCCGTTTTAATCAGCCATTTGATACAGGGAATTCTGGGATCTCTGGGGGGAGGTAACTCTTATCCAAAGGACAGTTATGGAAGGGTTGCTTCCCTTAGTTCTGCAGTTATTTTTACCAAAATGTTACATCTCTCTTGTTTTGAAAAATTGAGCTCTACTCTTATTAGCATGATCAATTTACTGTCTCTGAACAATAGAGTTACTTGATACTGATTTGGAGTGATGAAACAATTACTTAGTCTTTTACAAGTCCAGTCTCTTAGGTTCTTTCACAGGGCGTCCGGATCTTGTGCAGTAGGTTCCTGATGATGGGTGGTTGCTGTTCTCATCCAGTTCAGGTGTTGTTGAGGGTTGCTCATGGGGATCTTCTGAGTGAGGTGATGTCTCTGGTCTGAGACAGCGACGGTTGCGGCGGAAGGTATGACCATCACTTGTCTCAACAACATAAGATCTTGGGGTGCTGTATGGCTTCATAATCTGGGCAGGTGTCCAATTGTCTCCCTTGGACAACTGTAGGTATACCTTGTCACCTGTCTTCATAGGTGGCAACTGATGAGCTGTTCGGTCATAGTTTTTCTTCTGCTTGGCTTGCAGGTGTGTTCGTCTTGTAGTTACTTCTGAGGGGTTGATGATCTTGGGTTGCAGTTGTTTTGTTGAAGTTGGCAGGATGGATCGAAGTTGTCGACCCATGAGAAGCTGAGCTGGGGAAGCAAGATTGTCAACTGGAGTAGATCTGTATTCTAGCAAGGCAAGGAGGGGGTTGCTTCCATCAGCCTTAGCTTTGGACAAGATGAGTTTTGCAATCTGTACAGCCTTCTCTGCAAGTCCATTCGATTGTGGGTAGCCAGGGCTGGAGGTGATGTGTTTGAAATTCCAGTCTGCAGCAAAGTCTGAGAAACCCTCTGAGGCAAACTGTGGTTCGTTGTCACTGATGAGGACTTCTGTGATGCCGTGGCGTGCAAATTGAGCTGATAGCTTTCTGATTATGGACATGCTGTCGTAGTGGAGAGCTCATCGATCTCGAAGTACGGCTGTAATAGTCCACTGTTATCAGGAAGGATCTGTCTTGCTAATTGAAGATATCGGTCCCAAGCTTCTGCCACGGTCGAGTTGAGACTTCGTGGGATAGGAGTGGTTCCTTTGGGTTTGCTGGGGCAGTCATCTCCTGGACAGCTTTTACCTTGGCTGGGTCTGGTTTCAGACCTTTGGCAGACATGATGTGTCCAAAGTACTCCACTTCTTCTGCAGCAATGGTGAGCTTGTCAGGATTCAATTTCAGATTCTTCTCTTCTGCTCTTTGGAGTGCCGCTCTGAGATTCACGTCATGCTCCTCACGTGTTTTCCCTGTGATAAAGATATCATCCACGAGGGTCGTGACTCCGGGTATTCCTTCAAATGTTTCTTCAATCTTGCGTTGAAATTCGTCCTGGGCGTTGACAAGTCCAAATGGTAGTCGCAGGAATCTGTACCTTCCAAACAGGGTGTTGAAGGTGGTCAAGAAGGAGGAATCTGTGTCTAGCTTCATCTGCCAGTAGCCTGATCTTGCGTCGAGCTTGCTGAAAAATCTGGCGCCTGTCATCTTGGCTAGGGCATCTTCAAGGGTTGGCATTGGATAGTGCGGTCTCTTGATGGCAGAATTGAGGTCTCTGGGGTCCAGGCAAATACGTAGTTTCCCGTTGGGTTTCTGCACAACTACTAGTGAATTGACCCAGTCTGTTGGCTCTGTCACCTTGGCAACTGTTCCTGTCTCCACCATGGCATCTAGGTCTTTCTTCAGCTGTTCCTTTATAGCGTGTGGTACACGGCGAGTAGGGTGAACAACTGGCGTTGCATCTGGTTTCAGGTGTATCTTCACCTCGCCCTCGAGGCATCCTAGACCAGTGAAGAGCTTCTTGTACTCTGTCAGTACAGTGTCTTTGGTTGCCGGTACTACCTCTGAATCCACAGACATGATAAGCTGGATCAGGTTCAAGTCAAGGCATGTCTGGAGACCAAGGATTGGCTGTGAGTGTCCTTCTGTTTTCGCCACGTAGAATCTAGAGTGTTTCTGTTTGTCCTTGTAGGAACAATTCATGTCCACATATCCCTTGACATCCAGTGGTTGTCCTGTGTATCCATATAGCTGCTGATACGATTTCTTCAATCTGGGAGGTTTCTTCAGCTTGTTGTAGGCTGACAATGGGAGGACGTTGACCTGGGCACCTGTGTCGAGCTTGAACTGCACGGCGTTGCCTGTCTGGAGCTGTATCTCCGCATACGCAGTTTTAGGCTGACTGTTCTGATGATCGACGGTGTCGATGACAAGTCGGTGGGTATCGGTCTCTTCGTCACTCTCCCCTTCCACGTTGTGGATTTTTCTTTGGTTCCCTCGCTTCTTCTTGAAGCACACCCTTGCAAAGTGATTTTGCTTGTGGCAGTACAAGCATTCCTTTCCGAACGCAGGGCACTGTTTCCTGCCGTGTTTATCGCCACAATTCCGACAAGGAAAGGTGTCTGGCTTTTTGGCTGTATTTTTTGTGCTTTCATTCCTACGTGTATGAAGTGCATCTACTGTGTCACTTGTCGCCATTTTTGCAAGCTGCTTCTTGGTAGCTTCAAATGTTGTGGTGATTTCTATAGGTTTTTGCATGGTAAGAGTATCACCTTCGTGCAGCAGGTTCTCACGAATGTCTTGTGAAGCTACGCCTGAGACGATTCGATCATTCACCATGTCGTATCATATTCACAGTCTTTTACCATGTTCCTTAGGTCTGTGACAAAAGCCTCGAAGGTTTCTCCCTGTTGTTGTTTTCTCTCTTGAAAGACATATCTGGAGAACACGGAGTTCATTTTTGGGCTGGTATGATTGGCGAAGTTGGTGTACAAAACGTCAATGTTGTTGCTGTCATCACCTGAGAGATTCAATGAATTGAATATTTCTCTCCCTGTCTCTCCTACCCATATGAGAAGATATGCGCATTTGCTTTCATTCTCCACGTGTTTGAGAGAACCTTGATACATCAATTCAGCATGCTGCCTGAATGTTTTCCATTGTTCGGTGAGGTTTGGTGCATTCCAGTCGATAACTGGGGCGTGCAATATTGCATTTGCCATATCGAGAATTCAAATCAATGGAGGGTTTGTACTCACGTGGGACTGAGGAGAAATATCTCTTTCACAGGCTCGTTTTGTAGGAAATATGCACATACACTGTTGAAATAGGCGTTGGCGTATCCTTCTGACACCATGTAATGTTCTTGGGTATGTCACAGATGTAGTGAAGACCCAAGACAGTTTTCTGGTAGGACAGCGTGCCATTTTAATCAGCCGTTTGACACAGGAAATTATGTGATCTCCGGGGGGAGGTCAACTCTTCTCCAAAGGACAGTTATGGAAGGGTTGCTTCCCTTAGTTCTGCCGTTATTTTTACCAAAATGTTACAAAAAGGAAATGTAAACTACAGTGGGCAAACTGATTCCAAAACTGCATGCTACAATGAGGGCAGCAAAATGGAAGCTGTCGATGATCGACTCTTCATGTGGTTCACATTTGCCAGGTCGTCTAATGTTAAGTGACTGGGCATATAATGAAAGAGAAAGCAGATGTGGTGATGGTGGTAGTAGGGGTCGAGCTGTGGGGCTCGAGGCTTGGTGGTAGAAGAGGGCGCAGGTATGAGACAAGTCGTAACTGCTTTCCACAACTTTATTCATCCCATGGGCACAGGAGCTGGGGGCTGGTCCGAGGCCGCATGGTGGTAGTGTCATATCCTAGACCGTAGAGCATCCTAAAACGTAGAGCGTGACCTACTTGCATATTATTAACATGGCGAAATATGGGTTTTCATCGTTTTCTTTCACCTTATTACCCGATCAAATGGTACTTTCTTCTAGAAATGTTTGTGTAATCACACACAGTGTCTTCACGACCGTCCTACCTCCGAGACCTTGTCCACCTGTACGTGCCCTCCCGATCGCTCCGACCTCAGTACGCTGTCCTTCTTAGAGTTCCTCGCTTCTCCATCGACAGCAATGGCAAACGAGCCTTTTCTGTCTTGGGTCCCCACCTTCATCTTCAAATTAGACAGGCCTCTACTTACGAAACTTTCAAGACAGCATTCAAGACGTATCTTTTCAAAACCCACCTTTCTAAATGCTACCTTTCCTTTCGATAATGAGTTCATGAGAAATGGTGCATAGTTGAAATCAGAAAGTATCAGTTAATCGCTGCTTCAAGAGCCCATGCTTGTGTGTGGTGTGTGTGTGTGTGTGTTTGTGTGTGTGTGTGTGTGTGTATTTGTGTGTGTGTGTGTGTGTGTGTATTTGTGTGTGTGTGTGTATTTGTGTGTGTGTGTGTGTGTGTGTGTGTGTGTGTGTGTGTGTGCACGCGCGCGCGCGTGTATATGTTTATGTGCGTGCGTGTATGAGCAAGAGAGAGTATTAGACATAGTTATTCATTTATTTATTTATTCATTTTAGTCATTTTTCCTCATTGGTTTATTTCTACTCTTTTTTATTTCAAAGATTTGTAAGATAAATGTCACTCTGTGTCTGTGTGTGTGTGTCTGTGTGTGCGTGTGTGTGTCTGTGTGTGTGTGTGTGTGTATGTGTGTGTGCGGTGTGTATGTGTGTGTGTTTGCATCATCATCATCATCATTATCAACATCAACATCATCATCAACATCACCACCACCATCATCATCAACTATTATTGTTATTGTTGTTGTTATTATAAAAAGACAAACTATGTTTCTGCAACGTCGTCTTTCACCCCCTCAAAACTACTGACGAGACACCTGTGACACAGGCTTATCGCTCTATCCCACCGAGGCTGTACAAGGATGTGAAGACCCACATTAAAGAATTATTAGAGGAAGGAGTGACAAAAGAGAGTCGAAGTCCATAGACGTTGCACCAGTCTTCCGCATCCGTAAGAAGGATCAGAGTCGACGCCGGTGATCGCCGCCTCAATGCCACGACCGTCAGGGACGTGTACCACTTCTCAGCCTCCTCAAAAACCTTCGATCCACGCCCTGGCTAAAGCACAGTTCCTCTAGCGATCTTGACCTCGCAAGCAGCTATCACCAGACAGCCGTGGCGTCACTACAAACCTTCTCTAACAACTTCAACAGCACAGCCTTCATTCTCCCATCTTACTGGACCCAGGACTAATCACTACGACACCTCCTTCCCCAGCTCTAGCTTCCTCCAGTGGTCACCAAACTGGGTCGACTCTAAACGAAATCCAAAATTCCGTTTCATCATTAAAACTTTTTCCTTTGGTTAGAAATGTTTGGCCAATCCTCCAACTGGCTCTACTGCTTTCAAAAGCGTCCGTGTATTTAGTCCAATCCCCTTTCTCGTCTGTACCACATTGTAATTAAATTTTATAGTAATTGGCAAATCAGCTGTCTGGCTTTGGTACTTACTAGTACGTACGCTTATGATCAGGCTGAGCGCTCAGTGTAAAGAGTAGTATATGGAAATACAAAGTTTTGCAGAGATTATCTAGATGCCTTTCAAACGACAAATGCATGAGAGTCTAAGTATACCCCTAAATTTCTGACAGTCTCCACGAAAAGGATCGTTTAAGGGCAATTGATGGAGTTTGCTTGCGGTACCCACTGGCAACACTTCGGTCTTTTCGTCATACAGTTTAAGCCTATTTGTCTGCATGCACACTGCAGTGTTTTGAATGCTGTTGCTCATATTGTACGCAAGACCAATGAAATCTGAAGGACATGCATGATAATTAATTTATAACCCAGTGTCATCTGCCCAAAAGTTGTTTGAAGAACCAGTATTTCCTGTGACTCTTCCAAGTTGTACAGAAGTGGCCCCAAAACTTGTTGCCTGCTGATACAGCGTAGCTACCGTCGCTGAGCCGCAGTTCCGTCAATTTCAGGGCAGATAAGAGGCGGGTTTATACCAGAGGCGATCACACACGATCTTCTCGCGCGACCAGAGGCGCGTTTCTTTAGGAAGCGTATTTTCAGAATGTTCAGAGGAGCGCCTGCGTGGACAAGTTCAATGGCCGGAGACGGGTTCACCGGTGTGACATCGCCGAAGATGATTTCATCGCGCATGGTTCTGCGCATGCCCCGAAACCGAAAGTGACGTATTTTGTACGTTCGGCGATGCCTGGTAAACGCTCAGCCAATCACGAGCCTTGAAAATAGACGCCGCCACGTGACCCAGATTTTGCCCTCCAGCTCGCACTCAGCTGCGCAAATTCTGTGTTCCGCGTGATTCGGGTGTAATACTGCCAATAAACGTCGTTTAGCTTAAGATTACACCCGAATCACGCGCACCGTTAAGGTGCATGGAGTACAGTACCGCCGAGCAAGACGTTTGTCACAAAACGCAGATACATTAATGCGGCCGGATCTTAGCATAACTCCGCAGGGCGTGCGAAGTCAGTCAGGCGGAGTGGCGGAGTCTCGCGGCACATCACCTTTGAACGAGGCGCGATACACGCGTCACTTCCGGTTTTGACGCATGCGCAGAACCAAATAGTATGATTTACCAACGGCGATGTCACACCTGGGTTAATATAAAAATAGTAGCAGCCACGTTAGACCTTCTTTCTTTGGAGGATACGAATTGGAATGCACATAGTATGTGTCCGTACTTTTTAAGGAGTAAAGATTGTTCGAGGATAGTATAAAAACTGCAACAAACCAATAAGATAGTTAGATTAAACCAAA